>SKCR01046788.1:0-74221 GCA_019454045.1 Zanthoxylum bungeanum
ATGTTTTGATCGTAAAAGCATAATTAATTAGGCTAATTGATGTTTGGAAATGTTAATTTAGTTGATTAATATGGCATTACACTTTGAGTAATTAAATTGTGAAATTGGAATTTTGGAATTTAATTATGATGGGCTTAAATTGGATTTGGGCTTGTAAAGTAGAAATTGGGCTTAATGAGCTTGGTTGTACCATGATTGGTTTAGGCTAAATTGGTTGGATCCAATTGGGCCCAAAACCGCATCCAAAAGTCCAATTATGACTTAATGGACTTTTAAATTTAATTGGGCCTAATGGGCCTAAATTGATTTCTAGGCATAAGGGGTGATTCCTTTAAATAGGCTTTAGTCTTTGGGTTTGACCCATGTTGACCAAAAGTCCATGCCTTATGAAATTAATTAAAAGCCCATTGGACTTAAATTAAATTAACATTGGATGTTAATCGGGCTTTGAGACCCGTAACGATTAGATTTAATCTAAGTCGTAAAGGTTCGTTAATAAAGTGTAATATTTAATTTGGAATTAAATAAGTGAATTAGTATTAAATACATATTAAATTGGATTTAATGTTGTAGTTTAATTTAATTCAAGAATTCGTACTTTGAGTACTTATTCGCAAAATGAGTTTGACTCGCACAAAATCAAATCGTTGTTTGAACATTGGATGGTCATTAATTATCAGATTAATTAATTGGATTAGATTGATTGATAACATGCTTGTGTGAATACATGGTTGCGATGCATGAATAATGTATATCAGATGGATATTAGATGGTGGGGGCAATTTTGGAAATTGTTGTAATAAATTTAGAATTTATTATTGGACCTGCGTGTCCGGCCTATTACCTCCTTACTCTCTATGGATTTCTCTCTCTCACCTATTCACCTCAATGTAAATGAGGTTTCTTTAGAAGTTTTTGTAACAGGTAGAAGTAATACTTGTGCTAGCGGGAGAGAGGAAATGAGAGATTTGTTCTAGGAACAATGTGTTAAGTATCCATCCGCATATCATTATTATTTTATTTATAGGCGCCTTATTATGTGTTTAGAATGCATGTGTAAGGGTGTATGATGATGAGACCTTAACAAAGATAATTAATTGGTTGCCAATTGCACACGAAAAACCCTCAACATCATATTAAGCGTTTTTCCTTCCATTGAGTGATTCTTACTCAAGATCCAAGACTGGCATTGGTTTGTTGGCCAAAGTCAAGGCCTTTGTCCGTCGAGGATGTGTTTGAATCACGAAGGCTTTGTTCCATATGGTGTCTTGTCCAAGTTGTGATTTGTTGGCCAAAGTCAAGATCACTTCTTGTCCATCGACATTGATACGAAGCTTTCCATGGTCAATGGGTTCCGCTTAAATTGGGATCACTAAGTTTGTTGTGCCAAAGCCAAGACTTATTTGTTCAGAGGAAAGGTTAGGCAATTATTTGATATTTGGCTATATATATATATATTTCGGGCTTGGATGTCTACCTACTGGATCTAGGAATTGGATAGGATCCAATTGATCTTAGAGATCTACCTTTAATTATCATACATTTGTTGGCCAAGTCAAGATTGTGTGTTATTTAACGGGATCCTAGCCCACTAGGAAATAAGGTTTCCCGAGGTACTCCACAGAGGGTTAGAGGCTCGCCGAAAATAGTGGGAGACAAGTATTAAATTTGCAATATTCGTTTAGTAACTTGCCATACGCGCTCATTCAAATTTATTCGTCAATAAATTAATTTATTAGTTGGACTGATAATTAATGTTGTTTTAATTAAACCGTTGGACTGTATTCAAACTATTTCAATTAATAGTTGATTTTATAATTGGATTATAGTAATCAATATAATTGAATTTAATCAATTAAATTATAGTTGATTATATAGTTGGACTATAGTAATCATTATAATAAATTGTACCTAAAATCGTTGATTAAATAGTTGGACTATTAGAATCAAGATAATTGAAAGATTGGTGTTTAAAACATAATCCTGGGTGAGAATGTATTTAAATAACTTTAATTTTCAAATTGGGAATAATAAATTTCAGGATGGTTCTGGAAAAATATAAGTTACTTTATTTGATAAAATAACATATTAGGCCTAAGCCCGAAGTTAAGCAAATAGTAGAAAATGATATTTGGAATATTCATGTAATGATAACTTAGTGCTTAATCCATTAAGCTTGCCAAAATAGACCTTAATTTCTTAATCAGAACTAAGGATTATATCCTTAAAGTATGATAATGAAATTGAAGGATCTTCATAGATATTTTTAGATCTTTGAAGTACTAAATTGCAATAGTAAACTCTTGGAGAGGTAATGGATATACTCAAGGAGACAAAGCCAAAGTTTGCAATAAGGCAAGTAGCGCAAGGCGCACCTTACTTCGATATTCTAGAAGGCCAAGGCTTGGCCAAAGGCTTCTGGAGTGTGGAAAAGGGCAAAGGCAAAGTCATTATAATATTTTAGGAAGACAAAAGACATATCCCAAGATGTCTGCCTAAAATTTGGCAAACGGGGACACGGAAGCGTGACTGCCGTATGGACAAGGCAGACATGAAGGAAGTGAAGAGGGGCAAGGCTCTGACTTCAAATATGTTTGTCATAAACATGTTCACAACTAGTATTAAAATTGGATTTTAGATACTAAAAGTGGTACATAAATATGTACTGATGTGCAGAATCTGCTATAAGCAGGATACAGACTTCAAATTGAGATCAATCTGCGGATAGGAAACGGGACAAGAGTCACTGTTTTAACCGTAGATACCTAAGTTTAGGAACTACCCTTCAGGTATGTACTTAAATTAGGAAACTGTTAAAGTGTAACTAGTTTGACTAGATACATTATCTCTATATCAGGGTTTAACCCGTTGCAGGTATACCTTTATATTCTAGAACACTAAAGTGTTTTATTATATAAAGAAGATATTGAAATAAACACATTAGATGTGAATAACAGTATTTATATTTTGAATATAAATAAATCTCAAACATATAACATGACAAACAAATAGCTCAAACTGAGTTAATCAGTTGAGACTTATAAGTGGTATTGTTGTCTGGGATACAATTTAACAAGACTCGTATATCCACACTTTCGAAGAGTGGGTACTAGGACAAATTTGATTCCATTCAAATGATGTCTACGAATCTAGTTTATTAGGCAAAGTGCCTACAACACCTTTTACTTGGTAAAAGTGTAAATGTCACCGATCTGTTAGCCCTAGTTCATAATGAAGCTAGTGGGCCCATATCTAGCTAGGCTAGAGGTGGATATGAATGTTTCGTGACCTACACGGATGTGGCATCGCGTTATGGTTACATGTTTCTTTTGAAACACAAATCGGAAAATTTTAGAGTTTCGACACGAAGTAGACAAACAGATCGGCTAAAGTATTTAATCGTCACGGTCAGACCATGATAAAAATACTTAAGCAATAAGTTTCTCAAATACTTGAAAGAGTACAGTATTCTTTCAATTAGGACTCTCCTCCCGAACAATTCAGTTTGACGGTATGTCTGAACAAATAAACCGAATTTTGTTGGACATGATAAGGTTAATCATGATGATCGCTCTGAGCTAACCATTTCCTTCAAGGAAATACGCATTTAACAGTGCATAACTTATTTTGAATAGGTTCCATAAAAAAAAATCTGTTAGACAGACTTCATATTAGATATGAACAGAAAGAAACTGGGTTTTCTCATTCCTGATGATTTGGGAATGCTGGGCATATGTTTGGATGATACCAAACCAGAACCCAAATCGGATAAGTGCCTAAATTGTGGGTTATCCTAGGGAAACCAAAGTATAGTATTTATACAACTCACAAGAGAACAATTTAATTGTTGCTCACCATGCGGGTTTCCTAAGAGGAATACCAATGTGCACTGGTAAGTGAGAGGAAAGTAAAACTCGATGAAAATCGGAGTAATACTATTCCAGGCACCGAATCTTAATGGAACACAAATAGTTCATCAAGGATGAAACTATACCAGTAATCTTCGAATACACAAGAACCGCGTAAGTCGGAGAGAGTCAGAAAACAACCTAGGGTATGGGTTTCTGATCTCACCTCATAAAGATGTCAATCTTATTGAAGAATACGAACTGACTACGTATGAGGAAGTGATACAAGGTATCGAATCCCTATTATGGCAAAGTGCCATGAAGTCCGAAATGGATTACATGTGTACCAACTATGTTTAGACACTAGTTGCTGTACCGCAAGGCATTGTGCCTATAGGTACTATATAAGTCTTCAAGGAAGACATACATGGAAGGCAACATACCAACGTACTAAGCTAGGCTTGTAGCGGAAATGTATCGTTATCAACATTGTGTCGATTACGAAGAAACCTTTTACTTGTTGCCATGGTAAATCCATTTGGATAATGCTTGCTGATACTGCATGTTTCATTTATGAAATATGACAGCTGAACGTCAAATCGCTTTCCTTAACGGAAACCTTTTGGAGGATGTTTAAAACATCCTAACGGTTTTGTCGTACCAAAACTAGCAAACAAGGTTTTCAGGTTATTCGATCCATGGATGGATTGAAGCAAGCATATTGTTCTTGGAACTATCGTTTTGAAGTAATCATAATGGTATATGATTTGATTCAAAATGAAATGATTCTTGTGTATATAAGGAGGTTAGTGGGAGCGCACTGACAATGAAGTCCTAAATAATGATGACATATCATTTCTTGGAATGATATTCCCGTAATACAATCGGTGAAAGCTTGCTTTCAAGAAAATTCTCCGTAGAATTCTTGGGAGAAACAACCTTTATTATAGGAATAAAGATCTACTGGGATATATTTAAAGTTGTTAATACTCTCCGAGAATTCGTACATTGAAATATGTACGCGACCTGGTGTCTCATATGCTTTGAGCATATGGAGTCACAATCGGGCCAATCCAAGTGATAGTCACTGGATTGATGTTAAGAACATCCTAAGTATCTTAGAGGAACTAATGATGCTGTCTTATACTATGGAGAATGAGAACTTGAAGTGACTGGGTTCACTGCTACAAGTTTCCTAACCGATATAAACGATTATAAGTCGTAACAACGGTACTATAAAGTTTGAATAACGGAACAGTGAGCTGGAAATCTTCCAAGCAAGATACTGTTACCGAATAAACAACACAAGTGGATTATTGTTGCAGCTAAGGCAGCAATAGAAGCCTCTAGATTGATAATAATCCTAATTAGATTAGGAGTAGTTCTGTTAGCAGCTTAGCTAGGCTACAGCGTAGGCTAAAGAATTAATGGTCTCATCAACGATCCAGATATATACTTCAAATATTCATCTGATTCGTTCGGATCATACATCGTGGCAATGTGATGATCGAATAAATCGCATCAGATGATAATCATGCAAATCCGCTAACGAAAGCCTTTCCTCGGCAGTTTGAGCGAATCGTACATAGTTCGGGTGTAAGACACTTGAGTGACTGGCTATAGGCCAAGTGGGAGATTGTTGGACAATCATGACCCATAGCGTCACTATTTGTACAGATCATGGTGTTGTTGTACAAATTAACTATGTGACAAAGGAAATTGTTCTTTTATCATTTGTGATTAGATCACCAAGATGTATAAATGATGAAAGGTCCTTATGATTAATTCCTGAATTGAGATGATATGAGACAGTATCAATCCACGAAGGTTTAATCATTAAATATCCCTAGTCAGAGTATTATCAGATTGGACATCGATAATGCGGAAAAGACTAGTATTACACTTGTGCGCGTTGTGAGGGCATAACAGAATAGTTCTCATATATTTGGGTATATGATACTCATGCAAGTGTGATAGGAGGTTGTGTTTTACCGATGGTACGGAAAACAGCTTCGCTCTGGATAGACCCCTCAGAATTCCATTGGTAGTATGACTATGTGTCTATGGAAGTCCGAATCAGGGTAGGTATTTGGTCTTAACCTGAGACTTACACCGCTAATACTTGCGACAATCAATATACTTTGGTTTTGGTCGTCCAGGGCTTTAACAGGGTTCTGTGTACGCCTCTTCTGGGTATATTGAGAATCGTAGTGTATTGGGTGTGATGTCGAGATGGAAGTATCACTCCAGTCATAATGGAGATGATGATCACGTATGATACATAACTTGTTCTCTTATATGCTGCAGCTATCGGGATATTATGACTAGGTAATGTTTATCCGATTATAGAGACTAGACCAGAGATCTGTTATTATCCATAGTTACAATCATATATTTTCGTACAGGCCATTCCAGCCCGCCATTGCACGTGACATCTGATACTGGATCGAAATACGCAATACTATTTATACTACGCCTGATATAGATCACATATTCCTGTAAGGATATTTCTGGAGAATTGGGTAGGCATGGCGCTTTGCTAGAAGCCAACATTGTCTTGTAAACCGGTATAAACGTAGTACTGGTACTTACGTGTTCTAAAAGAATATATATTGAACGTCTTGAATGGTTCGAGAACTTTCAATATGTTTCTGTGAGATATGGATAAAATATTTTAAATGGTTCAAAGATATTCTATTTGAAGTGTTGAAAACTATATCTTTGAAATTCATCGTGAATCTTTGAATTGTTCAAAGATGTTTGATATGATCAAACATATGAATTTAAGGCATTAGTTCTAAAGTTATTTTATGAATGTGATTCTTACTCATTTAAACTTCCACTATTCCATCTTAATGGAATTGGTCAGTGGGAGAAATTGAATCTTATATGATTTGATTCGTTGATATTGAGGGTTACCGAATTAGCTTTCAATACTCTTGGGGTTATGTTCCAGTAACACTAATTCATCTATTTAATTAAGGTTCCATTCGTTCATATAGTTACATATATGATATGTATAGTAGAAAATTCGAATCTTGAAAAATTTGAGACTTGAATCTTTCTTTTTATATAATGGTTATATAATTGAAAGTACTGCGTCTCTGAGGTACAAGTAAGGTTTATCATTTATTCTATTTAATAGAATATTATATTCTATTTGATAGAGTATCTTTTATACGATCCCGAGTAATAAAATTATTTTATTACTTGGTGTGTAACATTAGATGTTGACGATTATAGAAAAGGCTTGACTTAATGAAGTCAAATGTGAGAGTGATAAACTATAAGTGGAACTACATAATTAATAAGATGAAAAGACCCTTAGAAATCTTTCGTATTATAAGTTAATAGTATGTCAAAATCATTTGCAAAGTATTTGATACTTAATGGTTCTGTTGTTTTCTTATAGAAGAAAATTATCCTATAACTTATAGTGGGAGCGATATTTGATATCGATTTCAGAAGTTAGTATTGAACCATAGATCTAAGATTGTTCATAACTTACTACGATCAAGTTTTTGAACTTGATTAAGATTTCGTTATGAATAGTTCATAAAATGTGCAAATTGTTTGTGCAACAAAAGCAAAGTGAGCTTGATAAAGGTTTGACCTTTACAGTATGACAGTGATAAAATTTATACTCCGTAATCTATTTTAGATTCTGAGAAAATTTGTCTCATGTCGTACTAATTGAACAATTAAAAATCTGTTGGTTAATGTTGATATTAAACTATGTATTTTGGTTAAATAATGCAAAGTGGCGTTCCTGAATGTTTCCTTCGAATGAGTAATCCATTGTGTTTTCTTTGTTTGAAGAGTTCATTCTAGAATAGCCTTAGAGTTTGTATTCTGCTAAGATCACAGTTTGATATATTAGCTTATAGAGCCTATTGTAGACTCAGATAAGCTTTCCGAAAATCTGTATTCTCTATTTTTGATACAGTCAGATTGTCTGATTTTATCAAAGCATAGAGAATACATATATTATAGTAGGGTCAGTGGGAGTGTACAAATTTCTTTCTAGTGTATATATCCTAACGACATTGTCATTATTAATGTAATAATGAGATGTTTGAAGTAAAATGTTTACTTAAGTATTCTTTTCTCCGTGTGTGCAGTGGGAGTAGTCTCTATTATATTTGATATAAAGTTTTATATATGATATAAAACTAAGAGACTTGTGAGATACTCTCATTAGTCGCTATTAGATATGATCTAATAAAAGACACAGTAAGACTATCTGTATGACAGTTAGTATAACTGTTTGATAGTTAACGTGTCTTTTATATATATAATATTCATATTTCGTAAATGATGATACCTTTTTCGAAAGAGAGATTGATTAAAATGTCTAGTCAATCTTATGCATCATAGGATGATGGCGTAATGAATACAATATTATGTGCGATTAAATATATCAATTTAATCGTAATTGTTACGAGTTATTTTGATATACTGCAGACCATATGATGGATTTTGAAACATGCTCTTTGTTATCTTAGAGATATTAAGAATGAGTTTCTTTTTCATGGAGAATTCAGTCTGCAATCATAAGATCAGATTAGTTTTGATCCTAATTATGACATTAGATGGTCTATGTCATATAAAGTCAGAAAAGATGCAGTGTGAGTGTCACTGTTGATTCTACTACACTCGTGGAATCAGTTACAACTTATGAAGTATTGACTTATGAAGTTGCATAGTGACCCTATAGATTAGAAGTTTTCATATTAGTGTAGTGTTTGTGGTTGTCTCATAGTATTTGGATTCGATCTATAAATACATAGACAACTTAGTAGCTATAGCACAATACTGATATAGCGTCTGAGTCATATTGATGTGGAATTTGGATTCTACAAAATATGAATGATGCTGGTAAAGTAAAACGATTGAGTTTGTTGGATGGACTCAATTTGTTAAAGCGGGCTTACTTGTTGTTGCCTACATCTTGAGTGCTAGGTGAGCTCTTGAGGGACATGAGTATGTGATACACATTGAGATGTGTATATGATATCGTGGATTGGCACTAGAGCAAGTGAGATAAATTGTTAGGGTTGGTGCTCAGAGTAGACCCGGCCGGCGGTTCGGTTTCGGTTCAGAACCGAACCGGCCGGTTCTCGGTTCCACAAGTGTGGAACCGGAACCGTAAATCGAACCGGTCGGTTCCTGTTCGGTTATGGTTCCCCTTCCGGTTTTTTTTTTTAATTTTAATAATAAATTTTTAAAAAAGAAAAAAATTCTATAATTTTTTTTTACTTTCTTTTCCAACCGGAACCGTACGGTTCCGGTTGGAACCGTTGGAAATGTCCAGTTCCAGCGGTTCCAACCGGTTCGGTCAGGGTGAGAACCCTTACCAAACCGGTCAGGTTTCGGTTCGGTTCCGGAACCGGAACCAGAACCGGTTGGAACCGGAACAATCCGGTTCCAACCGGTTCGATTCCGGTTCCGAACCGGAACCTTGGCCGGGTCTAGCTCAGAGTGCCAATCTGGATCGTATTTATGTCCTATTCATAAATACGAACAATTCCTTTTTCCATAATATTACTTATTTAATTGTAGCACCTCTTGTCTTTTATACACATATTCGATCTAACTGCGATTAGATATCTAATTATGATTAGATTGAAACTAAATCTGATTTAGTGATATGTGTATATTAGACAAAGACCCTAGGATTTACATTGTAGTGCGCAGTTACAACCTAGTTTGTAATTGACATTGGGAGGTCGCACTATAAGTTGTATGTCCTTAAATAATGTTCCTGGTCAAGATTTACTAACACGGGTCGGTTAGTAAAATCCGCTGAGACCAGTACATGTCGTATATCGTGACTTGGTCCGATGGTTTATCCTAATGAACCATGAGTCTCGGGAGACTCGTATAGACATGTAGGTGTTTATTTGATAAACACTGAACGACTCACTGAAGATTTCCTAATAGATGGTACACCGACGTCAATAGGAATCTTCTCGAGTTGAGCGAGCATAGTGGTCCTTCGACTTGAGATACCACTGTGAATTTTTCACTGTTCGGGCAGCCCATAAACTACCCTAACACTATTGGAGCTGACCTGGGCAGTCCCCATAAGTGTTGGGTGGTCGGTTCGGTCAAAAATACATTTTGCGTCATTTTGTGAAAAAAAGTTTTTCGTAAAAGTTTGGCGAAGTTTTTACCTTATTTATGTCGTTATTTGATATCGAATAAATGTGTTTAGGTGAAATATGAATGAATTATTCATATTGGATATTGAATAATTCATTCGGTAATTTGAAAAAGTTTTAAAATTACGATTTCGTCCGAACAGTTCTTCCGCTGCGCTCTTCTCCCAAAACCCCAACAAAACCATCCAAACTTCAATTGGAGGAATGATAACCAAGTACAACCATCATAACAACCTCCCTACGTACACCAAAATTTCTAAAATTCTTAGAATTATGCACCATTTGTCCCACCACCTAGGAAAACCCTTGAGGATACATTGCATGCATTCATTGAGAAACATGAAGCCATCAATAACCAAAATATGCAAATATTGATTGATTTGAAAGATACTTATTTACAAAATCACATTTGTTTTGACCATTACTGAGAAATGAAAGTTTCATGCACAACCACAATCAAACCCCTAAATTCATTAAAACCCTCACGAGGGTAGTTCTGGTAGTCAACATAGACCAAGTCAAATCTTTTATTGCTCTTTGTAGTGGTAAGGTCATCCATAGACCTATTCTCGATCCTTGTGAATTTGAAAAAAGTCAGCTTTAGAGGGTAAGGAATAGGTCAATGAACCATTACCTATCGTCGATGATAACGATTTATCACATGCACCTCCATTTCCTCAAGCATTGAAGACAAATAAATTGAACCATTCCCCAAAGATATATGAAATATTCAAACAAGTGAAGGTCAATATTTCTTTGTTTGATGTATGATGAGCGGAAAATATATCACTATTTACCGCCTATTTGACTTAATATTTTGTTTAGTTTCTCGAGTTTTATGAATATTTTGATGTGTTTTGTGTATTTTGTAGATAAATAAGGTTTCAGGACTCAGTGGAATCAAATCAGGGCCAATACACTGAAAAACAGACAAAAAAAGCAAAATCATCATTTACGCATCGCGACGCGCAACCCTTCAGCGTCGCGACCTCTAAAATGCGCCGGCCACATGTCAACATCACAGTAAACCAACTATCATACGTCGGACACATGTCATCATCCTAATGCTTCCGACACTCATCATCACCACGTTAGTGCCACGTCAGCACCTACGTCATCATGACGTCAGCACAATAATTCACTTTGCCGACACACGTCATTGCTTACGTCGGCATGATGTCAGTGTCGCGACGCGCACAACTTCACACGTCGTGACGCCGAGCCAATAATTCAGCTGTCGATGAAATTGCGTACACGTGTCAACATCTCAGGAAGCCACATACATGTGTCACAAATCTACAGCGCGTCGCGTCGCGACGTCCATCCCAAAAATTTACCTATAAATTCAACTTCATTTTATTTAGAATTTTCATACTTTCCTGAGGTTCCTAATAAGGGATTAAATACTGTATCTTATTTGTTTAAGTTTTTGTAATTTAAATTATGCATTTTTATTTTTAATAATAGTAGTAGTTTATTTACTTTTCATTTATTTTATGTTTAGTAGTTAAATTTCCGCTGGGGGAAAGATGAAGCTTTATTATTATAGTTTAGATTAATCTCCCTTAATTATAATATATAAATTATCTTAAAACCTGACTTAATTGGATACCATCTTTATGGTCGGTTGGACTTAATTAAATTGATTTTAACCTGACTAAACTGGATACTGCCTTTATGGTCGGTTGGTAATATCATGCAAATATATATATTATAATAAAAGAGATTTCTAAATTAAGAATGATAAAAGGGGATCCCTTAACCCCAATATTTTATTTTTATTCTAGAGAAGTGATGAAATACAATATTTACATGCTTAAATAATTGATTTAATCATATTATGTTTAATACTTTAGTTTGTTTATTGATTCTTAAGCTTAATGCTTCTTGTTGCGTGATCACCAATAAGATTGATGGGGTAAACTTAAAATGAACTTGGAAAAGAGATTTTAGGTTTCAGCCATAGATTCAATAGCTCACGATCTCATCTTAGGGCATGGTGACCCTTAGGTAGATTTCCTTCCAGGATAGACATATACCTGTCGGGCGGGGGTTAAACTTAACTTAATGAATTCAGATAACTTGGTTAATATAGACATATGATTAATTGGGTTATTCTGGGTGTTTGTATCTGACCATCGGAAGAGGCTTTTGCATATTTTCGTGTTCCAAGTTAACAAACTGATTTATTACACATATATAAGAGAATCAATTCATCTTTAGAATAATATTGTGTGGAATCACAACCCTAGATATTTGTGTCTTTTGTTTATTTTCCTTAGTATTTTCTTTTGTGTTTTTATTTATTTATTTATTTAGCAAATCCACATTCAATCAACCAATCAAGCAATCATTCCATTCTCACTTTAATTAGATACATGTAAATAAATAGAATCAATAATTAATAACAACAATAGAAATTAAGTCCTCATGGGATCAATATTTTTATACTACTTGAGCGATTCGTGCGCTTGCGTTACGTGTGTGTTTACCACCGACCAAGTTTTGGCGCCGTTGCCGGGGACTTATTTTTCTTGCGTTATTAATATTGAAGCTATTTAATTTACTTGTATCTAATTTTCTTTATTTTTATCTGTAAATTTTATTTTCTTTTATTTTCAGGTGGTTGAAAATGAAACTTTATTGGGCGATAAAAGAATTACGAGCTTTACGAGGTGAAGATACACCCCAAATCACGGAGCTGCAGTCCGGTTTTCTGAGGCCTGTTGTCCAACCCAACAACTTGTTGGACAATTATGACCCATATCATCACTATTTGTAAAATACATGATATTTTTTGTACTAATTAACTATGTGGCAAATGAAATTGCTATTTTATCATTTTGTAATTGGATTACTTGGATATATATAAATGATAAAAGTCCTTATGATTAGTTCCGGATTAATAAGATATGAGACTGTATTAATCCACGAACGGTTTAATCATTAAATATCCATAGTTGTAGTATCATCGAGACTGGACATTGATAATGCGGAATAGACTAGTATTACACTTGTGCGCGTTATGGAAGTTTAACGGCATAGTTCTCATATATTTAAGTATTGAATACTTATGTAAGTGTGATATGAGGTTCTGTTAGCCGTTGGACTGGGAACAACTTTGATATGGATAGACCCCTCAGAATCCCATTGGTAGTATGCCTATGTGTCTATGAGAATCCGAATCAGGATAAGTGTATGTGGTCTTAACCTGAGACGTGCATCGCTAATACTTGAGACAATCAATATACTTTGGTTTTGGTCGTCAGGAGCTTTAACAGGTTCTGTGTACGCCTCTTCTGGGTTTACTGAGAATCGTAGTGTATTGGGTGTGATGTCAAGATGGAAGTATCACTTCAGTCATATGGAGATGATAATCACGCAGGGATATAGAACTATTACTCTTAAATGCTGTAGCTATCGGGATAGTATGACTAGGTCATGATTATCCGATTACAGAGACTAGTTGCTCGTGATCCGATATATGCTTCGTACGGGGCATACACAATTCCAGCCCCAAGCCTAGCATGTAACATCCTATACTGGATCGTATTACGCGATACATTTTATACTACGTCTGATACATATTATATATTCCTCGTTGAATATTTCTGGAAAATTGGGTAGGCATGATGATTTGCAAGAAGCCAACCATGTCTTGTAAATTGGTAAGAACGTGGTACGAGGTACGCACGTGTTCAGATAGTCCGATGACCGTATTTACTGCCAACATATCCAGGGATCTCTTGGGTCGCTTCCCAAAGATTCACCGATGACATTTGACTCGAGCAAAATTAATCTGGGATTAATTATGAGAGAGAAAATTAATCTGGGATTAATTACGGTAATAATTTATTTGGGATTAAATTCGTATAGAAGAGAGAACGCGATTAATTTGGAATTAATCGGTAAGATAAATTTAATAGTTAAAATTGGATTTTACTATTTAATTTATTTATTTGGGCTAAAATAATATATCAGATATATTAATTGAAATTATATTTCAATACGGAATTAAAATTGGATTTTAATTCAAGCGAACGAATTAATTTGGAATTAATTCGTAAGCGACTATCGTAATAATTTTGCGAGACATAATTATTTAATTAAATTGGATTTAATTATTTAGCGACAGAAAATTTGTTTAGTCGGATTAAACGAATCCGAGCCCAAAGCTTAGTTGTGTGTTGGAGAAGCCAACCAAATTTTGAATTTCAAAGTGGTGGGACCCACTTGACTTACATCAACTTGTCAAAAGTTGATGGAAGTGGTTGAGCTCATTTAATTCCATCTTTCACACAACTAAAGTGTGTTGAATAAGTTTTGATATACTTACTTTTGGTTTTTGGAAAACTAACACAGATCAACTTTGGTAACAAGTTGAAAACACAAAATCTCTTTTCTCCCTCCTCCATGGCCGAGAGCCTCCTTCTCTAATTGAAAGTTTTATTGCAAAATTTTCAAGCTTGCTAGCACATTTAGAGTAAATCAAGGAGATAGGAAAACTCACCCTTGGTTGGAAACACTCAACATAAAGCTTGGAGCTTCCATACATCAAAGAATTTTTGAAATCTCTCATCCGTTCATTGTAAGTTTTTTTTCGAAAACTTCAATTTTATTCACACACAAATCATCTTAGTGATCTTGTGGCATGTCTAGGACACTAACAATGGTATCAGAGCCATATCTAAGTATGATTTGAATCTAGAGTTTATATACTTGATTTGGGGATTTTATACTTGGAGTTTGTAAATACCTAAATTGGTTGTTTGGTTGTGCTTGGATGATGGTAACTTAGAGTTATACATCAATGATTTATGAAACATTAATTGGATCTATTTTTCCCCAAATTCCTTGACTTGGCTGAACATGTACCCTAATTAAACTCATGGTGATTTTTGAAATTTGACTATTGGATGGGTTAAAGACATGGAATAAATATTGATTGTTGATTTAATTGGATTGAAATCAAAATTGGATATTATTTTGCCTATTTTCCATGAGCTATATCATGTTGGAATGGATTGATTTTGCTTCAATTTATGTTGGACATGAATTGGATAATTAAAGAATGATTAATTAGATTAATTGATATTTTGGAAATATTGGATTAATTAATTAATTATGGTAATTGCACTTTAATTAGATTAATATGTAATTTGGAATAACATGTTAATTTAATTTGTTGTATTTGGGCTTAATGGGCTTGGTTGGGCCAAGTATGGTTTTGGACAATTAGGTTGGATCCAATTGGGCCTAAAACCATTTCAATTAAGTCCAAATATGACAATTGGGCCTTTAATAATTTAGTTGGGCCTAATGGGCCTAAATTGATATTTGTCATAGGGTGATTCCTAATTGGGCCTTGGTTATTGGATTGGATCAATATGGCCAAAGTCTACGCCTAAAGAATTAATTGAAAGCCCATTGGACTTTAATTAAATAGGCATTGGATGCTTATTGGGCTTTTGAGACCCATTTAGATTGGATTTGGAATCCAAGTCTAAAAGGCACTATTAAAAGTGTAATTATTTAATTTGAAATTAAATATGAATTAGTATTGGATACAATTTAAATTGGATTTAAAATTGTAGTTCGATATAATTCAAGAATATGTACTTTAAGTATTTATTCTTAAACGAGTTGGACTCACGCAAATCAAATCGTTGTACGAACATTGGATGGTCATTAATTAAAGATTAATTAATTGGATTAGATTGATTGACAACATGCTTTGTGTGAATACTTGGATGTATTTGTCGGGTGGGGCATTTTGAAAATTGTTGTAATAGTTTTGAATTTATTAATTGGACCTGCGTGTCCAGCCTATCATCTCTTTACTTTTTGTATTTCTCTTCTCAACAATTCCCCTCAAGTAAATGAGGTTTCTTTATGTATTATGTAATTGGGTAGAAGTATGTACAGTGCTAGCGGAGAGAGGAAAGAGAGAGTGATTTGTCAGGAACAAATTTGTATTATATATCCATCCGCATATCATTATTAATTTATTCCGTGCCTTAATTTCTTTTAGAAGCATGTTTAAGGGTGTATGATGAGACCTAATGAAAGATAATAAATGGGTTGCCAATTTACGCGAAAGCCCCCTGTAGACAACAGAAACTGGACGACGCATGCTGTTCTAGGCTCGCGGCACTAGTTGGGAGTACGGAGTAGCCACGGGGACTAAACCGGAGAATGATGGAGTCGCCACCCGGTGTGAACCGGGAAAATAAGATTTAAGGCCGCACTCACCCCTCGCAGGGAAGACCTCAAACCGTTGGGTTCGGAATGGTCCCTTACTTATGTCACTTGTAATGAAAGGATTTATGTAATAATTTAATCATGCTTGAGTAACACTCATTTCCAAGGGTATCATGCTTCTAGATTCACATGCATAGCAATAAACTTACAGTTAAATTTCCATATACAAATCCCATGTATTTAGCATATTTTCATGTTTGCATGCATCCTATTCATATATAACTATGTCCAAATTCAAGCATGAAGACAAATTAACATTCAAAGGCATACACCTTACAAAGGCACAAACAAGGAACATTCTTACAAACATGCATACTAAGAAAAGGTATTCAAGTGCATAACAGAATAGATAACTGAAAGAAGTAATACAAATGCATAAAGTTCAAAGATAACTATATGTTAAGATAGACATGTCATGATGTGTACAGAAAGACCGTAACGTTCGCGTTGCGTTCGTAAACGCGTTCGAACGGTGAAGACAGAAGGTTCTCGTTCGTGGTTGCGTCCGAGACGCGTTCGAACAGTGAGACAGTAGGTTCTCGTTCGTAGTGCGTCCGAAAACGCGTTCGAACAGAATGAGACCTGATGCTACAGATGTGTGCGTTCGAGTAGCGTTTGATAACGCGTTCGAACGGTAGAGACAGAAGGTTCTCGTTCGTGATGCGTTCGATGACGCGTTCGAACGGGAACTGGCAGATTACATACATTCATACAGTTTTGGATGCGTCATTCAAACAAGATCATCACAACGACATATCTAATCACATGGATCCTTAAATCATGCATAAAGATTAACATACTAAACAATTAAATCATGCTCCATCACACAAACTAGTCATGCACAAAACTATAACATGTTAAACATCCTAATCATGCATAAGAAAACAAATCACACACTAGTCTAAATCATACTCAAACACAAATTTGGATGAAACGGAATACGTGTGTCTTTCAAGTGGTACGTGGCATTGTATCCCGAGTACAAACCGCATTACCGTCCATTCGGATTCGGCTACGGAATTTATGTCCGAGTTTCCATCCGATATACCACAAGAAATAACACATATTCCGTCCATCCGGAATCACATCACACAATTAACATGCTTTCTAAATCATGCATACTTAAATATCATAATTAACATGCTTTCTAAATTATCAATTCATGCGAAGAGGATAAGTATCATATGCCCTCAGGTCTAACCTTTTTCCGTCGTCTTTTGGAAGCACGTTTCACGGCCGTCGGAAGGGTTGATGTTCCGCAACTTTTCTGGTTCGCTGGTTCCCCTTTTCCTTGGTTATCCTGCTGATTTGCTCGCTGTTTTCCTCCGCTTTGCTGCTGTGTTGTGTGTGTTTCAGGCTGTTCTGGTTGCTTCGGCTACTGCTTCGTGATATTTTGGCTGCTGTTTAGGAGGTGTTTTAGGTTATGGGCTTTGTATGGCTGTCCTACGGGGAATATGGGCTGCTGTATAGGCTTTCCTAGGTGAGGTGATTGGCTATTTAGGGTTGTGTTGGTTTTGCTCATGTGTAATCAATCTCTCCTTCGGTCTTCCCTCTAGTGCTTCCTAATATCTCTCTGTTAGTAGTCTCTCTAAATCCTATCTGTTTCTCTTTCTTCCTTGTAATCCTTATCTGTGCTAAGGTTTTTTTGGTTGTGTTTAGGGTTCTTTTATAGGCAAGGGGGAGGGTGTTGGCTTGCAAAGGGTGATGGGTGTGAATGTGGCTTAGGTGGACTTTGTTGCTTTGTGCTTGTTCCTTGTTATTCAAGTGGGAGGGGTTGGTATATGATATGAGTTTCATTGTTTGTTTGCAATGAGTGAGGGAGATAATGGAGGATGGTATGGGTGTGTAAGGAAGAAAGCTAGTGGAGTATGGGGTATTGTTGTTTGATTTGTTTGTTGTTTGAATAAAGAAAAGAAAGAAAGGTAAAGTGGGGAGCATGGGTGTTTGTTGTGTTTGTTGGTTTGGTTTGAATTGTTTGGAAGAAGTTATGGTTGTCACGTGAAGGGTGTATTTGTTTTGTCATTTGGGGAGGCTTTGGGCGTGGGTTTGGTGTGTTGGGCATGGGTTTGGTTCTTTTTGGTGGGCTTGGGTATTTGGGCTTGGTGTATGATTTGGTAA
Source organism: Zanthoxylum bungeanum (assembly GCA_019454045.1). NCBI lineage: Eukaryota > Viridiplantae > Streptophyta > Magnoliopsida > Sapindales > Rutaceae > Zanthoxylum > Zanthoxylum bungeanum. Next base: position 18,392 of record SKCR01046788.1, read on the forward strand.
GTGGCTTATGGGTTCTTGGGCCGAGCATAAGCGGGGATCCAACGAGCAAATCGAAGCTAGATAACCAAGTCAAATCCGACAATAATTCCAATTTCCGACTTTACCCTTCCGACGTCCGTTTCCTGCAACTTCCATGACGTGAAAAGGTAGTGCCTCCTTACGAGACTCGTCATTGGGCATGATATGCAAAAATGCAATGTCTACAGTCGCCCCCACTTTGATGGGACTTGTGTAGTGTGACAATGACAATCCTATCAAAGTTACGTGCCATGCATTTTTACTTACCTGGCTCGCCAGCTGCCACCTGACTTACCTGCTGCTTCGAACTGAGTTGATGATGCAGTGGACCTCGATCCTGGGACGCATCCCAATACCTGCAACCGACAACGGGGGCCTCGACCCTGGGACGCATCCCAATACCGCCGACAAATTGGGCCTCGGCCCGGGGACGCATCCCCAAAATATGATGCAGTGGGTCCACGACCCTGGGACGCATCCCAATAACTGCAACCGACAACGGGGGCCTCGACCCTGGGACGCATCCCAATACCGCTGACAAAATGGGCCTCGGCCCGGGGACGCATCCCCAAAATATGATGCAGTGGGTCCACGACCCTGGGACGCATCCCAATAACTGCAACCGACAACGGGGGCCTCGACCCTGGGACGCATCCCAATACCGCTGACAAAATGGGCCTCAGCCCGGGGACGCATCCCCAAAATAGAATATCTACGATGATGTGGGTCTCAACCCTAGGATGCACCCCAACTTCTGAAGATGATGATAAGGGCTCGACCTTGGGACTCGCCCCCAAACTTGATACTGTAGCTGGTGGGGTCTCAATCCGGGACTCATCCCCGAAACTGATACTAAGGCTGATGTGGGTCTCGCCCTCGGGCACTCTCCGAACCGATACGATGCTTATGCTGATGTGGGCCTCAACCTCGGACTCATCTCCGCAACCGATACTGATGCTTATGCTGAATGTGGGCCTCAACCTTGGGACTCATCCCTACAACAGATATTGATGGTGACATGGGCTCGGCCTTGGGACTCATCCCCACAACTGATACTGATATGGGCCTCGCCCCTAGACTGATACTGATATGGGCCTCACCCAAACTGATGCTAATGTGGACCTTCCCAACTGATACTGATATGGGCCTCGCCAAACTGATACTGATATGGGCCTCGCCCCCAGACTAACACTGATGTGGGCCTCGCCCCAAACTGATACTGATATGGGCCTCGCCCAAACTGATACTGATGCTGATGTGGGCTTCGCCCCAAGACTGAAACTGATTTATTTCAAACTATACTGCCCTCCTCGAGGTAGCCTTTGTAGCTAAACATATTTTCGTCCTCAACGAATGCTATATGTCAAAACCCGAGAACCTTCAAAGTACTCGATATACTCAAGTCCACTCTTCTGAATGGGTGATCCGAACTAGACTCCTGGTGTGTGTGTGCTAAGGCTCCTTCGCAGCTTGTTCCTTAAGTAAGCCAATTTTGGTGATTTCGCTTCGGAGAATCGAACCAATGGGTCTAACCAACCTGGATGTCTTAATCACATTCCGTGATTACTTCAGCATACTCAACATGATATGGTCTTCATCTTTCTTTTTGTCTCTTTCTTTTCATTTTGAATTCTTTTTTTTTTTTTTTTTTTTTTTTTTTTTTTTGACGCGCCTACCCTTTAAGGTAGCATTTCTCCTCATGGTGGTCCTAATACTCGCCCATGGGTAGCTTCACGCTTATCGGTTATAGGCGGTCTATTTTTCTTTTCCTTTTCATTGCAGAGACTTTTTCTTTGTTTCCAACCATATCATATATCATAGCATTAGTAAACCAGAGTGGACACCTAGGCAAACGGTCATTCACCGATTCGTCATCTCTTCAACTAGTCACCTCGGTAACTACTCAGGCTTCTACTACTAGGATCCCATAATTAGGTGCTCGTGAGTCTAACTGAGATCAATCCATTCAAAATACCGGAAGAAAGCGTACCTCGCACTTATCGTTTCTAGGGTTTCTCCATTCGGCAACCAATGTCATCACCGGACATATGTCTATCTATCAAAGACTTTCCTCTGTGGGATTCTTCATTTCAATTGCCGAAAACATGGGCTTCGCCCCCTGGAATTCATTCCTGAAACTGATACTGGCGTGGGCCTCAACCCTATTCCTGAAACTGAGATTGATTTTGATTCATTTCTGAGACTGTTGTTGTTTCTGGTTGGCTTGCATTTGCCGCTTTCTCTTCCTTCTCTCTTTTTTTCTTTAAACCTGCAAATACAAAACAACAGAATAAATACGTGGGCATGTAAGTATGCATGTGCAGAGATACTCCCTTTTCGTGATGGGTTGGATCCTCATTGTGCTCCTCGGCGCTATATGTCCCTGGTCGTCCCTTGATGGTTCCCATCTGTTTGAAATCTGTAAAAAAAAGCGAAACACAAAACAAGAATGCAAGTTACGTGTATGCATGTATGTATTTCCTATCCCGTTGGGTTAGGTCTTCTGCCTGTTCCCTCGGTGACCGCTTAGTCCTCTTTCCCTCAGGCAAAGTACAACTTCAATCTGTCCACATTGATTGGCTCAGCGAACTCATTCCCTTCCAAGTCGGACAGCCTTACTGCTCCATTTCCCATGACCTTCTGCACTATGTAAGGTCCCTCCCAGTTCGGCCTGAATTTCCCTCTTGGATCTGTCGTCGACGGCCTCGACTGCTTAAGTACCAAATCACCTTTTCTGATCTTTGTGGGCCGTACCTTTTTATTGAAGGTCCGGGCCAGTCTCTTCTGATATAACTGCGTGTGATGTAAGGCTCTTACCCTTTTCTCTCGTCCAAAAGTGCTAACTGATCAAATCTCTGTGCGGCCCATTCTGACTCCGGTAACTCTGTCTCCGCTAATACCCTCATAGACTGTATGTCCATTTCTACTGGCAGTACTGCTTCCATCCCGTACACTAAAGAGTAAGGTGTTGCACCCGTTGCTGTTCTGACTGACGTTCTGTACCCCCACAAGGCATACGGTAATTTCTCGGCCCAATCCCTGCAGTTCTCTGTCATCTTGGCTAAAATCGTCTTTATAGTCTTGTTGGCTGCCTCAACTGCCCCATTCGCTTGTGGCCTGTACGGTGATGACTTGTGGTGGCCTATCCCATATCTCTCTGTAACATCGCCTTTGTCTCCCCTTGAAATTGAACTCCGTTATCTGTCACTACATGATGGGGCATACCATACCGACAGATAAGGTTCCGAGCTATAAACCTTGCCATCTGCTTTGCTGTAACATTACGGAATGATTCAGCTTCCACCCACTTCGAGAAGTAGTCTACGGCCACTACTATGAAGCGATGCCCATTCGATGCATTTGGTCGAATTTCTCCAATCATATCAATTCCCCATGCTGAGAAAGGCCACGGCTCTGACAACCCGTGCAACTCTGTGTGCGGTAAGTGGTTCAAATTGCCGTGTGCTTGACAGTCGTGACAGTGCTTTACCATCTTCGCGCAATCTGTCTCCATGGTTGACCAGTAAAAACCTTGTCTCGCTATCTTGCGGGACAGATTCAACCCATTCATGTGCGGACCACATACCCCGGCGTGTATTTCTTCCATTACATGCTGAGCTTCTTCTCTTCTCAAACACTTCAACTGAATACCGTTTGCTTGCCTCTTGTACAGTTCCCCTTTCAAAATCACATACTGGGAAGCTAACTTCTGAATGGCTACTCTGTCTTTTCTGCCTGCCCCTTCTGGGAGTTCACCGCGCTCCAGATACCTCTGAATGTCAAAATACCAAGGTTTGCCGTCGTCGACCTCAACCTCCAGAATTCTCTCTATTTCATGAACAGGTTTATTTGCCGTTATCAGTATCAACGGTCTCATCACTAACTTCTCTGGATTCTCCCATGTCGCTGCAAGTGTAGCCAATGCGTCTGCCATCTGATTCTCTTCTCTCGGTAAGTGCTGAAACTTACACTCTGGGATAACCTGTGCCAACTCTCTGAGATGAAAGAGGTAAGGCTTTAACCGTTCTTCTTTCAATTCCCATTCTCCTCGCATCTGCTGGATCACCAACATAGAATCTCCGTAGATTTCCACACTTCCGGCCTTCAAGGCTATCAATGCCGTCAAACCAAAAGCACATGCTTCATACTCGGCCATGTTGTTAGTCACTCTGAACGTCAATCTCTTGGCCAAAGGCAAAGTCTCTCCCTCGGGGGTCACTATCACGATCCCAATTCCGGCACCTTTGTAATTCACTGCTCCGTCAAAATACATCTTCCATCCCTGGACTGTTATAGCTTGGATCTCTTCATCTGGAAATTCAAACTTATACTGATCCCCATCAACAGGTTGCAATGCCAGAAACTCTGCTACCGCGCCGCCCTTTAATTACTTTGGAGGTGAGATACTCAATGTCAAATTCTGTCAGCAATACCAACCATCTGCCCAATTTCCCCACTAATGAAGGCACCGAATGAAGATATTTCAGAGGATTCTCCTTTGCCACTACCTGGATCTTGTATGACTGGAAATAGTGTCGCAACTTTCTGGAAGCCCATACCACGGCAAGACAGATTTTCTCCACTTCTTGATACCGAGCCTCATACGGGAGCATCTTCTTACTCAGATAGTAAACTGCATGTTCTACCCCTGTATCATCTGCTTGTACCATCATTGCCCCCAGTGCTTCTGATTCTATAGCCAAGTACAATATCAAAGGTCTGCCCGGTCTCGGAGGTTTCAATACAGGAGGCTTTACCAAGTACTCTCTGATCCTGTCGAAGGCGGCCTGGCACTGCTCGTTCCATTTCACTGGCTGATCTTTTCTCAACAGTTTGAAAACGGGCTCACATACGGACGTCAACTTGGCAATAAACCGACTGATGTACTGAATTTTTCCCAAGAACGCTCTGACTTCCTTTTCTGTCTTTGGTGCAGGCATCTCTGTGATTGCCTTGATCTTCTCGGAGTCTACCTCTATTCCGCCCATTCCCACTGTATGGCCAAGCAATTTCCCTGATGTCACCCCAAACACACATTTCTTGGGATTAAGCCGCAGGTTGTATCTGTCAACTCTCTGAAGGAACCTTTCCAGTGCTTCAATGTGCCCAGCTCTCGTCTCTGATTTCACCATCATGTCATCCACATACACTTCAATTTCCTTGTGCATCAAATCATGGAAAAGCGTAGTGGCCATTCGCTGATAAGTAGCGCCTGCATTCTTGAGTCCAAATGGCATTACCTTGTAGCAATAAGTGCCCCACTCAGTAACAAATGCAGTTTTGTGTTTGTCCTCCTCGGCCATGAGAACCTGATTATAACCTGAAAATCCATCCGCAAATGAATACATAGCAGATAAGGCTGCACTATCAACCAGGACATCTATATGTGGCAGAGGAAAATCATCTTTCGGACAAGCCTTGTTGAGATCTCTGTAGTCTACGCACATCCTGACCTTCCCGTCTTTCTTCGGTACCGGCACTATATTAGCCAACCACTCGGGATACTTCACTACTTCCAGGAACCCCACATCTATCTGTTTCTTAACTTCTTCTCTGACTTTCTCAGCCCATTCTGGTCTCATTCGTCGGAGTTTCTGCTTTACTGGCCTCATATTCGGATATGTCGGTATTGTGTGTTGGGCAATGTTTCTGTCTACCCCAGGCATGTCCTCATAGGACCAAGCAAACACTCTGGCATATCTGACCAACACTTCTTCTAACTTCTCCCTTTCTTCATGGGTAACTTCACTTGCAATCAGAATTACTTTGGGGTTCTCCAGCGTACCCAGGTTAAATGCAGTAGTTCTGGCAGAACTGATATCAAATATGCTTGATTCATGCGGAGTAAATGGAAATGACTCAGGCAAGTAAGCAAAAGAAATGTCTTTATTGGATAATGCGGAAGTACATTCAAACAAATCAGGAAGGTAAATGTCTTCATCATCTACAGACACTTCTTCCTCTGCAATCAGGTCCTCCTCAGGCTTTCATCCTCTCCCAGAGTCATGCTCTCCAACTTCATCAATTCTTCTTCCAAATCTCTGCTTCCTTCCACCGATTCTTCAGTCAGTGGCTTCTTTCCCAACAAATCCTGGAAGATCTCAAACCCAGGTACCACAATCCCATTAACTTCCACAGGCTCAGGCTCCCCTTGATATCCTGAAGCTTTCACAAAACATTCCATCAGCTTCAGGCCCTTTTTTCTGACCTTCGGCTTTTCTTCATCAGATTTGTACCCCAAACCCTTCCGAGTAGTCTGTCCTCTGAAATCTGGCAAGGTTGAACCTTCACCTGGCTCAAACTTCATTTTTTCCATGATTCTAGCCACCCTAGGATCCACCCATTCCTCAAAAGTAGCGGACACCTGAAACCTCGTGAAGGGTTGTATCTCCAAGGCGGCCACAGCGTTATCTACCTCAGCCCGGATAGTAACAACTTCTCCCTCATACGGGAATTTGATCATCTGATGCAAAGTGGAAGGCACACCCCCAAGTTTGTGAAACCAAGGCCTTCCCAACAATAAAGCAAAAGTGGCTGGAATGTCCAGCACTGTGAACTCAACCTCGTCTTCAATCGGCCCTACTTTGACCATGGCCACAAAGGTACCCTCAACTCCCCGCTTACTGTCATCATAAGCTTTAATAGTCATACTGGAGGGGTCCAGGTCTGTTGCTTTCATACCCAATCTCGCCAGAATTTTCAGCGGGCACACATTGATGGACGAACCGTCATCCACCATCACACATGAAGTTCTCTTGCCCCTCACCTCGGCCCTGATAAATAGAGGCCTGTTATGATTTCTCCCCTCTGCTGGGAGTTCATCCTCAGAAAAAGATATCTGCAAAGCTTCTTTCTGAACCGACCCAACAAACATTGCGGGGTTGGCATCCTCCGGTACCACAATCTTGCTCAAAGCCTCAACCATAGCCTGTCTATGCTCCCGAGATGCACACAGTAGTTCCCAGATACTCACTTGTGCTCTAGTCTTCCTTAATTGCCTCAGCACTATATCCCCTTCTGTATTTTCTGCAGTCTCAACCACTTCTCTACCATCTGTCAAAGCTTCCTTACCCTTTTCCGCCATATCATTGTAAAAACGACCGCTACGTGTCATTCCCCTTACTTCCTCCTCATCACTGCTGCTAGAGAAATCAAGCCAAAAGTTTTTCTTCTGCTCAGTCTCATCTTCACTAGTACTATCCCAGATTCCCAGGCAAAAGGCTTGAGGGTGAAAGGATTTCAGGACAAGGTCTTCTGGGAGGCCAGAATTGATCATATAGGCTGGTGGTGGTACGGCACGGTAATTGGGTAAGGGGTTTCTGTGTGTGTCAGGCTGTTCTGTTTCTGGGTCAGGTATTTTCTTGGAGTCTATTAGGTCTTGGATTTCATGGCGGAGTCGGGCGCAATTGTCAGTGTCATGGCCTTTTGTTGGTGGAAGTGGCAATAAAGGCTTAGGTTATATTGGGTGGTAGGGGATTGGGTAATGGTTTGGTATCCAAGGGTTTCAAAAGCCCTTGCCTCTTCAACTTCTCTAGCACCTTAGACAGGGGCCTTCCCAAGTTGGAAAACTGCCTGTTCCGGATAGCAGCAACTTCAGCAGAAACGGGCTTTGTTCCCGATGTTCCCCCAATGGGCCTCCTGTTCAGACCATAGAATTTTCTATTCTCGGCCTCTTCTTCCTCAATATCCATGACAGTTTCCCTCAACTGCCGAAAGTCCGTAATCATGGAGGTCATCCTCCTCAACTTGCTGAAAATGGAGGGCTTGGTGCCCTTGATGATCATCTTAATCTGGTCCTTCTCCGAGGGCCTAGTTTGCATTTTCAACAGCTGACTTCTCCATCGGTCCACGTACTCCTTAAAACTCTCCTCCGATTTCTGCTTCACATTCTCCAGATCTCGGAGTGACAGATCAATCTCTAGGTCAGTGACATACTGCTTTAGGAAAGCATCAGCCAACTCTCTCCAATCTTCCTTCACTTTCTTCTCCAAACTGTGGTACCACACCACGGGAGCTCCCTCGAGCGACATTCCAAACATTTTCTGCACTTGGCGCTGGGATAAGCCAACTGAACTCATAACTGATACAAACTGTCGGAGATGAACCTTGGATCCCCATTCCCGTTGAACTTAGCCATATCAGGCATCTTGAACTGTGCCGGCAACTGTTCCTCGAAAGTCAGTGTGTCATAATCCAGCAAATCTTCATTCTTACCCCTCATCTTGCGGGTAACTGACTCAACCTGATCCCGAAGTTTCTGTAACTCTGTCTGTGACCCAGATAATCTGCCCGCTGCATACTCTGCCATATCATCATCAAAGTGGGGGTATCATCCCCAACCCAATCGGAGGCTCCTCATGCCTCACATTCTCAGAATTTCCCCCAGCACGGGGTACAGTCATACTAGCCATAGCAGTAGTCAAGGCTTGCAACTGTTCAGCAATCTTGGCGAGATTGTTCTCTAACTGATCCATACGAGACACCTCATTACCAGATTCACTCATGGTTGTTACTGTTTTCTTGGTGAGTCTTTTCCCTTCCCTAACCCAACATGTATCTATGATGGCTTCTAAAACATAAGAGGTTAGCATGATGCATGTATGCGTGAGGTGTATGAGGTACATATAACATACTAATAAATTAAAACTCTCAAACAAATCGGCTCGTTATTATTTTAGAATCTTTCGGGCTAATTATCATAGGAGTGAACCCATCCCAAAATGGCCCAATGAGTTCACATCTCATGGCAAAGAGCCCGACTAAATCCAAATAGCAATGTTCCGAACACAATCACAAAGCGGCTCATTAATCACTTAGAAACCTTTGGCCCAATAGTCATGAATACGTTCTTGTCCCAGTTTAAATGGCCCAACAAGCCCATATCCCATGACAGTGGTCCAAATAGATCCAAATGACAATGTTCCCAAACACAAGCATAGAAGAAAGATGATGCAAACATGACATGATAATTTCTACACAATGGCCATCGACATTTTAGAAGCTTTGGGCCTAATAGTCATACAATACGAACTCGCCCCAGTTTAAATGGCCCAACAAGTTCGCATTTCTGATAATAGTCCAACTGCCTCCAAATGGAATGGCCCATAAGCACATACTCAAGGAAATAATTGTTACTTTAGCCAACCCGGTCTATGGGTGGTTTAGCAAGAGTATAGACAAAGGCTCTCACCGGCGAAGGATGGCTCACAACTAGGTCTCCCCACTCAAGGGTTCGAGCGACCAAGTGAGCACACCCTTTTTATACACTAAGGTACGTGCCAATGAGCTATGGTGTGTGACGGACTGTCAAATGGATTTCCGTTGTAGATTCCCCAGAGGGAAGGTGGAGCGAGGCTCACTTAAATACCCAAAGCCTCTTAGGCTCTTATCGCTTGGTGTCAGGAATAAACAACGAGTCCTCCAAATTAGTCCATCACAAAGGCTACGAGTAGATGGCCATATAGGTGTCTTCACAGCTTTTCCTTCTAGAAAGGTAGTGAGTGAAGGAAGACACCAACCATTACCTAGCCTCAAAAATGCCTTTGATTAAACCCTTACTTATCCACTATAGACACGGTCAATTAAAACATAAATCCAAACATTACAAGACAATATTTTCGGGGCCGATTCTCTATCCCCAGTGGAGTCGCCAGACTGTAGACAACAGAAACTGGACGACGCATGCTGTTCTAGGCTCGCGGCACTAGTTGGGAGTACGGAGTAGCCACGGGGACTAAACCGGAGAATGATGGAGTCGCCACCCGGTGTGAACCGGGAAAATAAGATTTAAGGCCGCACTCACCCCTCGCAAGGGAAGACCTCAAACCGTTGGGTTCGGAATGGTCCCTTACTTATGTCACTTGTAATGAAAGGATTTATGTAATAATTTAATCATGCTTGAGTAACACTCATTTCCAAGGGTATCATGCTTCTAGATTCACATGCATAGCAATAAACTTACAGTTAAATTTCCATATACAAATCCCATGTATTTACATTATTTTTCACATTTGCATGCAACCTATTCATATATAATCTATGTCCAAATTCAAGCATGAAGACAAATTAACATTCCAAAGGCATACACCTTCACAAAGCACAAACAAGGAACATTCTTACAAACATGCATACTAAGAAAAGGTATTCAAGTGCATAACAGAAATAGATAACTAAAGAAGTAATACAAATGCATAAAGTTCAAGGAGATAACTATATGTTAAGATAGACATGTCATGATGTGTGCAGGAAGACCGTAAGCGTTCGCGTTGCGTTCGTAAACGCGTTCGAACGGTGAAGACAGAAGGTTCTCGTTCGTGTTGCGTTCGAAACGCGTTCGAACAGTGAAGACAGTAGGTTCTCGTTCGTAGTGCGTCCGAAAACGCGTTCGAACAGAATGAGACCTGATGCTACAGATGTGTGCGCGTTCGAGTAGCGTTTGATAACGCGTTCGAACGGTAGAGACAGAAGGTTCTCGTTCGTGATGCGTTCGATGACGCGTTCGAACGGGAACTGGCAGATTACATACATTCATACAGTTTTGGATGCGTCATTCAAACAAGATAATCACAACAACATACCTAATCACATGGACCCTTAAATCATGCATAAAGATTAACATACTAAATAATTAAATCATGCTCAATCACAACAAACTAGTCATGCACAAAACTATAACATGTTAAAATCCTAATCATGCATAAGAAAACAAATCACACACTAGTCTAAATCATGCTCAAACAAATTTGGATGAAACGGAATACGTGTGTCTTTCAAGTGGTACGTGGCATTGTATCCCGAGTACAAACCGCATACCGTCCATTCGGATTCGGCTACGGAATTTATGTCCGAGTTTCCATCCGATATACCACAAGAAATAACACATATTCCGTCCATCCGGAATCACATCACACAATTAACATGCTTTCTAATTCATGCATACTTAAATATCATAATTAACATGCTTTCTAAATTATCAATTCATGCGAAGAGGATAAGTATCATATGCCCTCAGGTCTAACCTTTTTTCGTCGTCTTTTGGAAGCACGTTTCACGGCCGTCGGAAGGGTTGATGTTCCGCAACTTTTTGTTCGCTGGTTCCCCTTTTCCTTGGTTATCCTGCTGATTTGCTCGCTGTTTTCCTCCGCTTTGCTGATGTGTTGCTGCTGTGTTTTCAGGCCACTGTTCTGGTTGCTCGGCACTGCTTGTGATATTTTGGGCTGCTGTTTAGAGGTGTTTTTCCAACGTTATGGGCTGCTGTATAGGGCTGCCTAGGGGAATATGGGCTGCTGTATAAGGCTTTCCTACGTGAGGTGATTGGCTATTTAGGGTTATGTAGTGTTTGCTCAATGTGTAGTCAATCTCTCATTCTTTGTCCCTAGCTCTCTTCCTAATATCTCTCTCTTTCTCTAGCTAGTCTCCTCTTAAATCCTATCTCTCCTTCTCTTTCTTCCTTGTATATCCTCTATCTGTGCTAAGGTTTTTTTGGTTGTGTTTAGGGTTCTTTTATAGGCAAGGGGGAAGGGTGTTGGCTTGCAAAGGGTGATGGGTGTGAATGTGGCTTAGGTGGACTTTGTTGCTTTGTGCTTGTTCCTTGTTATTCAAGTGGGAGGGGTTGGTATATGATATGAGTTTTATTGTTTGTTTGCAATGAGTGAGGGAGATAATGGAGGATGGTATGGGTGTGTAAGGAAGAAAGCTAGTGGAGTATGGGGTATTGTTGTTTGATTTGTTTGTTGTTTGAATAAAGAAAAGAAAGAAAGGTAAAGTGGGGAGCATGGGTGTTTGTTGTGTTTGTTGGTTTGATTTGAATTGTTTGGAAGAAGTTATGGGTTGTCACGTGAAGGGTGTATTTGTTTTGTCATTTGGGGAGGCTTTGGGCGTGGGTTTGGTGTTGGGCATGGGTTTGGTTCTTTTTGGTGGGCTTGGGTATTTGGGCTTGGTGTATGATTTGGTAAGTGGCTTATGGGTTCTTGGGCCGAGCATAAGCGGGGATCCAACGAGCAAATCGAAGCTAGATAACCAAGTCAAATCCGACAATAATTCCAATTTCCGACTTTACCCTTCCGACGTCCGTTTCCTGCAACTTCCATGACGTGAAAAATAGTGCCTCCTTACGAGACTCGTCATTGGGCATGATATGCAAAAATGCAATGTCTACACACCCTCACTACAATATAGCGTTTTCCTTCCAGTGAGTGGTTCTTTCTCAAGATCCAAGATGGTTTTGATTTGTTAGCCAAAGCAGATCATTGTCCATCGCGGATGTGTTTGAAACACGAAAGCTTTGTTATATATCACATGTCTTGGGCATTATGACTTGTTGGCCAAACAAGGTCACTCTTGTTCATCGACATGGATTACGAGTTTTCCCCACTGTCATGGGTCGCGCTTAACTGGAATCATTAAGCTTGTTGAGCCAAAGCCAAGGCTTGGTTGATTTAGAGGAAAAAGGTAGGAAATATATTGGATATATGTTTTGGACTTGGAGGTCCACCTACCGGATCTAGGAATTGGATGAGATCCAATTGATCTTAGAGATCTACCTAGTTAAGTTTCATACAGCTTGTTGGCCAAAGTCAAGGTTGTGTGTTATTTAACGGGATCTTAGCCCACTAGGAAACTGGGTTTCCCGAGTACTCAACAGAGGGTTAGAGGCTCGCCAAAAAATAGTGGGAGGCCAGTATTAAATTTGTAATTTCGTTTAATACTTGCTAATACGTGCTATTTTATTTTATTTATCGTCGTTATAAATATTTTAGTTGGACTAATATTTATTTTATTGCTTTTTTTGAACAGTTAGACTGTACAAGACACTACTCCACTTGTAGTTGGTTATATAGTTGGACTATAGTAACCATTACATTTTGAGTGTACCTGATATCGTTGATTGAATAGTTGGACTATTGCAAACAAGATGGCTGGAAAGATTAACGTTAGGGACATCGTCATGGGCGATAATGTCTTTAACGACTCTAATTTTCCAGATTGGGAGATGAACCTCAGGATAGTCCTGGGAGCTGAAAAGTTACTCTATTCGATAGAGAGACCTCTTGGGCCTGAGCCCGGACCTGAGCAAATAGTAGAGCGTGAGCTTTGGAAGACTCACCGTGATGATAACTTTATTGCTCAGTCCGTCATGCTTGCTGCAATGACTCCACAATTTCGTCGTCAGAACAAGGGTTTGGATCCCTATAACATGATGTTGAAATTGAAGGACCTTCACAGATCTAACCTTAGATCTCAGAAGTATGAATTGCAAAAGAAGTTTTTTCGCTCACGTATGGCAGATGGTACATCTGTCGAGCACTATGTGTCATAGATGATTACTAACATCGAACAACTATGTCAGCTGGGCATAACCTTCGAGGCTGAGACTTCCATAGATTTGATCTTACAGTCTCTGCCCGACTGTTAGGGAGGGTTCATCATGAACTACAACATGATGAACCAAGAGAAGACTCTTGGAGAGTTGATGGCTATGCTCACGGAGGCAGAGCCAGAGCTTCTGAAGGGAAAGAAGCGTGAGGCGCATCTTACTTCGACATCTCAGAAGGCCAAGGCTTGGCCGAAGGCTTCTGGAGGTGTGAGGAAGAAGAAAAGGAATGGCAAGGGCAAATCATCAAAGTCTTCTAGGAAGACGAATGACATATCCCAAGATTTCTGCCTACACTGTGGCAAAAGGGGTCACTGGAAGTGTGAATTCCGTGAGTACAAGGCACACATGAAGGAAGTGAAGGCGGGTAAGGCTCCGGCTTCATGTATGTTTGTTATTGAAATAAACATGTCTACTTCTAGTTTTAAAAATTGGTTTTTTGATTCTGGATGTGGTACTCACATATGTACTGATGTGCAGGATCTGCAGATTAGCAGGAGACTGGCTTCAGCAGAGATAGACCTCCGAGTCGGAAATGGGACAAGAGTCGGCGTTTTGGCCGTTGGAACCTATATTTTGAATTTGCCCACGGGGTATGTACTTAATTTAGGAGACTGTTATTTTGTACATAGTTTGACTAGGAATATCATCTATGTATCTTGTTTAACCCGATGCGGGTATACCTTTGAATTCTGGAACACTAGGTGTTTTATATATAAAGATGATGTTTTGATATATACAGCTGATGTTAATAATGGTCTTTATATTTTGAATATAAATGAATCTCAAACATATAACATGACAAACAAAAGGCTCAAACTCAGTAATACAGATGAAACTTATATGTGGCATTGTCGTTTGGGACACATTAATAAGACTCGTTTATCCACACTTTCGAAGAGTGGATACTTGGACGAATTTGATCCTAATTCATATGACGTATGCGAATCTTGTTTGTTAGGCAAAATACCTAAAACACCTTTTAGTGGTAAAGGTGTACGTGCCACTGAACTGTTAGCCCTCATTCATAGTGACGTATGTGGGCCCATGTCTAGCCAGGCTAGAGGTGGATACGAATACTTCGTAACCTTTACGGATGATGCATCACGTTATGGTCATGTGTATCTTATAAGACACAAGTCGAAAACTTTTGAGAAATTCAAAGAGTTTCGACACGAAGTAGAAAAATAAATCGGTAAAAGTATTAAAATATTACGGTCGGACCGTGGTGGAGAATACTTAAGCAATGAGTTTCTCGATTACTTGAAAGAATATGGTATTCTCTCACAATGGACTCCTCCAGGAACACCTCAATTGAATGGTGTGTCCGAACGGAGAAACCGAACTTTGTTGGACATGGTAAGGTCAATGATGAGTCGCACTGAGCTACCAATTTCCTTCTGGGGATATGCATTGAACAGTGCAATACTTATTTTGAATAAGGTTCCATCAAAGTCTGTTGGATATACTCCATATGAAATATGGACAGGAAAGAAACCGGGTTTCTCATTCTTGAAGATTTGGGGATGCTGGGCAGACGTTAAACGTTTGGATGGTACCAAACTAGAATCCAAATCGGATAAATGCCTATTTGTAGGTTATCCTAGGGAAACCAAATGATATTACTTCTACCACCCACAAGAGAACAAAATATTTGTTGCTCTCCATGCGGTATTCCTAGAAAAGGAATTCCTAAATGCAGTGGTAATTGAGAGGAAAGTAGAACTCGATGAAAATCAGAGTGATACTGTTTCTGGCATCGACTCCTTCACGGAACACGAATAGTTTATCAGTGATGAGATTGTACCACAATCTACCAAAATTTATGGAAGCTGCAAAGGAATTGGGGAGAGTTATAGCAGAACGAAACATGCACTTAATATATGGTGGTGGGAATATTGGATTAATGTGATGTGTTTCCAAAGCCATGCAAGAAGGTGGCAGCCATGTTTTGGGAATCATTCCAAAATCACTAGCAGATACAGACCTCATCAGAGACTCAAATGGAGAGGAATACATTGTCTCAGGCATGTCTGAACAACTTATTGAAATGGTCAATCACGCTGACGCTTTCATTGCTTTACCAGGCGGGCGAGGCACATTGGAAGAAATATTCACAGTTACATCATGGGCAAATTTGAACATCCACCAGAAACCCATTGGACTATTTAATGTGGATGGAATTTTTGATTTTCTTTTTGTATTTCTTGCAGATGCTAACAAACTTGGGCTCATCTCGAAACCTGTAAAAGACATATTCCTAACTGCGAGAAAATCCGATGAATTAATTGACCAACTCTTAGCCTATGAACTAAAAATTGACCCCATTGTTTCCAAGTTGAACCGGTCTGATAGCGATCGTGGTAAGAAGCATAAATTGGATTTAGATCTTAATCGGTAATTTTGTATAGTTGCAATTGTCAAATTTGTGGTAATCATGTGATATCTTCTAAACCTTTCTTCTTCTTTTTCAAACATTGGGGACAATGTCTCAATTAGGTTTAGGGGAGGGAATATTGGACTTGCTTGTTTTTATTTTGTGTAATTTGAAAAAAAAAATTTGTTTTCTGTTTGAAATTTTTGACTAATCAGGTGGAATTGTGTTAAAGATAGCTGTGTAAGGATTTTCCACTTCTGAGACGTATCTCAACATATTTCGTAATAAATTAATTTTTGTTTATTTCCTTTTGAATTATTTAATTCGTAAATTCTCCATAATACTGAATAAATTGGATATTCATATGCTTAGTTGACAGGTATTATCAACATGCATGGTAACATACAACCATGAGTTGTAAGTGAAAAGTTTGTAATATTCAGTGCTCTAGTTTAATTGGAGGAAGCATCTAAAAAAGTGATGGAAAAAAAAGAAACATCTGAGATCCGAGTAATTAAGTCTGTAGGGGTGTCTTAACACCTAGTGCCCTAAAACCAACTGGTTTGGGAGTCACTGGCCCAAAGCTCGCTACATGGATTGAAGATGTTAATAAAAAAAAAAGATATCTGAAATTCGAGTAATTAAGTCTGTAAGAGTGTCTTAACACCTAGTGCCATAAAACTAACTGGTTTGGGAGTCACTAGCCCAAATCTCGCTATATGGATTGAAGATGTTGTCAATAAAAAAAAATCCATTGCTAAAAAATGTGTGAATTATGATATAACTTTA
Organism: Zanthoxylum bungeanum; assembly: GCA_019454045.1. Taxonomy (NCBI): domain Eukaryota; kingdom Viridiplantae; phylum Streptophyta; class Magnoliopsida; order Sapindales; family Rutaceae; genus Zanthoxylum; species Zanthoxylum bungeanum. The sequence goes on from SKCR01046788.1 coordinate 34,948, forward strand.
GGATAAAAATATTACTCTCTTTTCAACTACACTTATGAATATTGTGGGCACAATGATTTGATTAATACCTTGTTGGTTGTGTATATGGAGAATGATAAAAATAATAGGAGAATTTACTTATTTGGTAATTTAGAAAGAAAGAAAACAACAACTAACTTGGATAAGATATTTCACTTGTTTAGTTACTAACTTGTTTATTTTATTTTCTTTCGTCTTTTTGCTTTTGTGTGCATTAGATTGACGTTTGTGGGTTTCGTCACTGTAAGCCCTCACGAGACTACAACTCGTCCACTAGGGACACCTAGGGGTTTGAAGACTTATTGCATACACTAAATGCAACTGTGATCCATACGAAAGTGGCTTAGTTTAATTTTATTTTTAAAGTTGTTTATTTTATTTTGTTGTTTTGCTCGAGGACTAGCAAAATATTAGGTTTGAGGGTGTGATGAGGGGAAAATATATCACTATTTACCACCCATTTGATCTAATATTTTGTTCAGTTTCTCGGGTTTTATGAATATTTTGATGTATTTTGTGTATTTTATAGATAAATAAGGTTTCAGGACTCACTGGAATCAAATCAGGGCCAAAACAGTGAAAAACAGACAAAAAGGGTAAAATCATCATTTACACGTCACGACGCACAACCCTTATATGTCACGACCGCTAAAATATATCGGCCACGTGTCAACATCACAGTAAACCTGCTATCATATGCCGGACATGTGTCATCATCCCAATGCTGTCGACACTCATCATCGCCATGTCAGCGCCACGTCAGCACCTATGTCATCATGACGTCAGCATAATAATTCACTATACCGACACGCGTCATTGCTTATGTCAGCATGACGTCAGTGTCGCGATGTTCACCACTTCACGTGTCGCGATGCCAAGCCAATAATTCAGCTGCCAACGAAAATGCCTACACTTGTCAACATCTCAGGAAGCCACGGACAGGTGTCACAAATCTATGGCGCGTTGCGACGCCCATCCTGAAAATTTGCCTATAAATTCTGCTTCATTTCATTTAGAATTTTCATACTTTCCCGAGGTTCCTAATAGGTGATTAAGGACCGTATCTTATTTTTTTAAGTTTTTGTAATTTAAATTATGCATTTTTATTTTTAATAATAGTAGTAGTTTATTTACTTTTCATTTCTTTTATGTTTAGTAGTTAAATTTCCGCTGGGGGAAGGGTGAAGCTTTTATTATTATAGTTTAGATTAATCTCTCTTAATTATAATTTATAAATTATCTTAAAACCTGACTTAATTGGATACCGCCTTTATGGTCGGTTGGACTTAATTAAATTGATTTTAACTTGACTAAACTGGATACCGCCTTTATGGTCGGTTGGAATTAATTCAAAATCTGACTTAATCAGGATACCACCTATATGGTCGGTTGGTAATATCATGCAAATATATATATATTATAATAAGAGAGATTTTTAAATTAAGAATGGTAAAAGTGGATCCTCTAACCCCAAAATTTTATTTTTATTCTAGGGAAGTGATGAAATACAATATTTACATGCTTAATAATTGATTTAATTATATTTTGTTTAATACTTTAGTTTGTTTATTGATTCTTAAGCTTAGTGCTTCTTGTTGCCTGATCACCAATAAGAATGATGAGGTAAACTTAAAATGAATATGGAAAATGGATTTTAGGTTTCAGCCTTAGATTCAATAGCTTACGATCTCACATTTGGGCATGATGACCCTTAGGTAGATTTCCTTCGAGGATAGACATATATATGTCGGGCGGGGGTAGCCACAATTGGAACTTGAACTTAATGAATTCAGATAACTTGGTTAACATATACATATGATTAATTGGGTTATTCTGAGTGTTTGCATCTGACAATCGGAAGAGGCTTTTGCATATTTTCGTGTTCCAGGTTAACAAACTGATTTATTACACATATATAAGAGAATCAATTCATCTTTAGAATAATATTGTGTGGAATCACAACCCTAGATATTTGTGTCTTTTGTTTATTTTCCTTAGTATTTTCTTTTGTGTTTTTATTTATTTTTTTATTTAGAAAATCCACATTCAATCAACCAATCAAGCAATCATTCTCTTCTCCCTTTGATTAGATACCTGTAAATAAATAGAATCAATAATTAATAACAATAATAGAAATTAAGTCCTCATGGGATCAATATTTTTATATTACTTGAGCGATACGTGCGCTTGCGTTACGTGTGTGTTTACCACCGACCAATGTCATCAAACATATATCATCTTATACCAAATTTCTGAAAGACTTGTGCACCGTTAAAAAGAAGACATCAAGTAAGAAAGAAATCTTTTCTAGTTGAACATTTAAGTTACATTCTCTCAACCAATAATGCATTAAATACAAAGACCTTAGCTGTCCAACTATTTCATGTATTATTGGAAATCATAAAATTGAACATGCATTGCTTGATCTTGGAGCCAATGTCAATTTCCTTCCATTTTCAGTTTACCAACAACTTAGTATTGGCGAGTTAAAACCAACTTCAACTACTCTTTTACTTGCCAATAGATCAATCAAGGTACCGAAATAAATTGTGAAAAATATGTTATTACTAGTCGATAAATTCATATATCTTGTGGATTTAGTTGTCTTAGAAACACAACCTATAGTAGTCAATTACAAGCCAGTTCTTGTAATACTTGGTCATCTATTTTTAGCAACAGCTAATGCTTTAATTAATTGCAGAAATGAAATCATGAATTTATCCTTTGGCAATATGACGTTGGAGGTTAATGTTTTTAATATGTGCAAGCAATCATACGATGAGGATTGTGAAAATAAGAGCATAGAACTAATTGAACCAATTTTGGAAGAACATATTCAGGGGAGTGAATTTGACCCTATGAAAATCTGTACAGCGAATTTTCTTAAATCAACTATGCAATTAGATTTGGATATTTATAATGATTTTTCTTTACTTGATTCTACACATGTACTAAAAGATGATGGAGAGAAATAAAATTTTGAGGAACTAGGAACACTTGAAGAAGAGAAACATGAACAAGCACCCAAATTGGAATTAAAGACTTTGCCTGAAGGATTGAAATATATATTTCTTGGAGATAAACAAACTTACCCGACGGTAATTTCTTCTTCTCTTACAAGTGATCAAGAAGGTAAGTTGTTAAATGTGTTGAGAGAACATAAACAGGGAATTGCATTAACTTTAAAAGATATAAAAGACATTAATCCTTTAAAATACACACGTAAAATATATTTTAAAGATAATGACAGGACACATCGACCATCCAAAAAAATGTTAAACCTTTATAAGAAAGAAATGGTTAAAACATGAGTCCTTAAATTTCTTGATTCATTCCTCTCTAACATACATGGTTTGGAGAAAAGTACAAATGCTAAGAAACGAAGTGCTAAACAATTATGTATTTTTTATTGATAAGTGTGGTTTATACCCATTTATTCATGCATTCTTAGCTTAAAATTTTGTTAAGTTTCGTGTCATGTAATGTCTTTTGTAGTTTCTTTTATGTTTTATTTGTAGGAAGCATTGGAACATGGATCTTGGGGTAATTTGACTTTGTTCGGGATCCTACGAACGAATCGGAAGTACGTGGGAAGAGCGAAAAATGCAGAAATCAACATCCAGAATTTAAGCCTGGCGTCGCGACGCCCACACAAATTTTTGCATAGTAAATGGCTGAGACTTGGGTGTCGCGGTGTCGCGGTGCCACTTTCGGGCGCTGCGGTGCTGCGCAGAGCCCAGAAACACCAATTTTTAGGGTTTTACATACACAAGGACTCAAAGACTTTTCTTATAAATACATAAGCTCGTCCAAAATTCAATTTAGGTTTAATATTCTAGTTTTATCTTTAAACTCTAATGATTTTTATTATGTTCATGACATTATTTTCAATTTTTTTTATCTTTAGTCATGAACTAACTCCATAATTCTAGAGGATGATGTAGCCAATGTTTTAACCTATGTATTGATTGCCAATTTGAGTTTTATGAAATTATAATTCAGTTTATTTATATTCTCTTGTGTTTAATGTTTCTTGTTGGTTGGCTACAAATTGAGATGATGAACGTTTAGAATCTATCGCTCTGGAGAGAGAGATTTTGAATAGGATCTAGAGAATATAACTTAGGAGTTTTATAGAGTTCGGGAGAATCTATAGTTCTTTTGAATTCGTTAACAAAGAATCACATAGCGTAATGAGTTATTAATTATTAGATTTTTATAGGGATATCGAAGTCTGTAATTGATAATATTTTCACTACTGCTCGGAAGAAGGAGTTAAATACTTTAGGATTCTTTACTTATAAACAATGCAACGGGATAAAGATTGAATGTCATGACAAATACATAGGGGATAACTAGGTGAAATCGGACTATAGAATCTCTCTCATCTTGGTTTATCTTATTTAACGTTTTAATATCTTGCATATTTAATTTTTAGTTTTAAATTCAGATTATTCTAAATTTAGTTGCTTCTAAATAAAGTTAGGATTATTAATTATAGTTCTTAGTATGAGTTGGACACAATCCCTGTGGGTTCGATACTCTTTCACTCATCTTTATTAAAACTTGACACCATACATTTGCGATACGATATAAAATACCACAAGAAGTTTTTGGCGCCGTTGTCGAGGATTGTTAATTTAATTCACACAAATATTATTACCAATTAATCTTAGATTTTATTTAGATTTTTATTTTATGTTTTTAGTTTATCTTTGTTTTTGTTTTGTTTTGTTTTTATTTGATTATATTTTTTTTATGTCTTTTGTGTTCTCGTGGATGCGAAGATCCACAAGTCTCGACTTGTTCTTGTTTGATCCTGAATAGAAAGAACAATGAGGAGACTAAGGAAAGAAAGAAAAATTGAAAATAAAGCAATGACGGCTGAAAACAGAGAGAATAATCCACGCCATGTGGCAATCAGAGATCACTTCAAGCCCGTCATAGATGATAATTACTCTGGGATTGCGCATCCGCCAATTAATGCTAACAACTTTGAGCTGAAACCTTCATTGATCAACATGGTGTAAAAGAATCAGTTTGGGGGTTCAGCTGCAGAGGATCCCAACATGCATTTAAGGATGTTCATGGAGATAACAAACACCATAAAGATGAATGGCGTGACTAAAGAGGCTATCAGGCTACACTTATTCTCATTCTCTTCAAGGGATAAAGCGTGTGATTGGCTTCAATCAATACAGATGGGGAGTATCATGACATGGCATGATATGGCCACGAAATTTATTGAGAGGTTCTTTCCACCAGCTAAATCAGCTCAACTGAGAACAGAATTTAGCATATTTAAGTAGCTTTAAGAATCTACTCCGAAGATGCTCACAACACGATTATGCAGACTAGGTACAGATTCAGTTGTTCTATAATGGGCTGAATGGTTCAAATAGAACTGTGGTTGATGCAGTAGTTGGGGGAGCTCTATTCAAGAAGTCAGCTGAGGATGCCTATAATATGTTAGAAGAAATGGCCATTAACCACTTACAATGGCCAAGTGAACGCACTATAGTGACCAAGGTGGCTGGCATACATGAAGTGGATCCTCTCGTGGCACTTACAGGTCAGATTTCAACCCTATCGACTCATGTAGCAGCCCTAACAAATCCACGAGTACAACCATCTATTGAATATGCGGTGGCTGCAAATATGCTGTTATTGGAAGGAGACCCGAGCTTTGAGCAAGTTCAATACATGAACAATTGGAACTTCAACAACTATAGAGGCAATCATGTGCTTAACTATTATCATATGAATTTGTCATATGCTAATACATAAAATGTCTTGCAACCTCCTTATGGCTTCAACAGTCAAAGAACTGAGCATAAAACTTCCTTAGAAGACCTCATGAGCACGTTTGTTGCTAAAACTTCAGAGAGGTTTAAGAAGAATGAGTCAAGGCTGAATAATATTGAGACGCACATAGGCAATATCGGAGCAACAATGAAGTCTTTAGAAGTGAAGATTAGACAGATTGCTTTTTCCATGACTAATCAACAGAAAGAGGTATTTCCCAGTAATACTGAAGTCAACCCCAAGGAGCAGTGTCAAACAATAACCCTCAGGAGCGGAAAAGAGACTAAAGACACTTCTCAGGACCAAGGCAGTCAAGGCAAAGAAGTAGCAATTCAAGAGGAAACAGTAACATAAACATAGAACAATACAACAGTTTCTCCATATAAGCCACCACTTATCCCGAAGACACATTTGCCATACCCTCAGCGCTTTCAAAAGAAGAAGTTGGATGCTCAGTTTGCTAAGTTTATTGACATCTTCAAGAAGACCCATATCAACATCCCATTCGCATATGCATTGGAACATATGCCTAATTATGTGAAGTTTATGAAGGAGATGATGTCAATGAAGAGGAGCTGGGAAAATTTGTAGCAGTAGCACTCATAGAGAAGTGTAGTGCCATTATACAGAAGAAGCTTCCTCCAAAACTGAAGGATCCGAGCAGCTTTACCATTCCATGCACTATTGGAAATCGATACTTTGGTAAGGCACTATGTGATTTGGGGGCAAAAATCAATCTCATTCCGTTATCCATCTACAAATAGCTGGGCATAGGTGAGGCGAAGCCAACCACAATGACATTGCATCTAGCAGATAAATATCTCACCTACCCACGAGGAATAGTTGAAGATGTGTTAGTTAAGGTGGATAAGTTTTACTTATCTACATATTTCCTTGTTCTTGATATGGAATATGACCATGACGTCCCAATCATCCTTAGTAGGCCTTTCTTGGCAACCGGCATAGCGGTCATTGATGTACAGAAGGGTGAACTGAAAATAAGCGTTCAAGATGAAGAAGTCACCTTCAGTGTTTTCAAAGCCGTGCCGAATCCTCAAGGTGATGCAGAATGTCACAAGGTAGATATAGTAGAGAAGTGAGTTACAAACACGCAGGGTGAATCAGTACTTCAGCAACCTACGAGCATAGTGCAACCATGCATAAAAGAAGATTCTTCGTATCCGATCCTGAAACAGATTCCAAAGCGCCACAAAAAGGAAACGAAAAGTCAGTGCTCACTTGAAGATGATCCTTGGAAAGCTCAAACAGTGGTCAAGCCAATTTTGCCAAATGTGCAGCCCCAAATTTCAACCTTCAATAGTTAAATTGCCACAGCCAGCCAAACTATCTTTTTCATGTCATAACAACCAATGGATACCAAAGAAGAAGCCACCATGATCATTTAGGTGGTTACGTCTGGCTGGAGACGTTAAACTTAGCGTTAACGGGGAGGCAACCCTTGCAGTTGCATTTGTTTATTTGTTTATTTTTATTTTCTTTATTTTATTGTGTGCTATTTGATATTTTATTAGTTTTCATGTGTATTTATGCAGGTGTTAGTGCAAATCACATAACCCGCACAACCAAATTCTGACCAGCAGGAGAGTGATCAACTCCATGCACGGTATTGTTGTTCCTCACTCTTGTTTCTTTATGATTATCTTACATTGAGGACAATGCAAGTTTTAAGTTTGGGCGTGTGTGCATGTAGTGATAGTTCCTGCTATATTTAAAAAAAAATTATTTTTATTCATTGATAGTAAAGCATAAGTCTAATGATGAATTTTGTTTGCTTTAGATGAAATCTTAGAAATCATAAGTTCCCAATTGATTTTTATCTGATGCCTTGAGTATGTGATCTAGGTTAGACTCGTAAGCACTTAAAAATAGGTTTTCAGCAGTAAGAACTTAGGTAGTTGGAAAAGTGAAAAGTTGAAGAAATTGGTTACCGATGAATGACCGTTTGCTTAGATATCTATCTCAATATGCTAGTGTTATGATGTATGGTATGGTTAAAAATAAAAGAAAAATAAAATAAAATTGATTGAAAAAGAATGAAGGCATAAGAGAAGAAAGAAAATAAGAGTTAAACCATTTATAACCGATAAGCGTGAAGCTACCCATGGGCGAGTGTTGGGACCACCATAAGGAGAAATGCTACCTTAAAGGGTAGATGTATTGAAAAAAATGAAAAAAATGAAGAAAAAATTGTACCATATTGAACATAAAAAAGGCAAATACATAATAATTTTGAGATATCTAGGTTGATTTGACCTATCAGATCTCAATTTTTGAGACAATCATTGAGTTTGCTTACTTAGGAGTCAAACTGTGACAAGACCTTTACACACACACACTGTGAGTCTAGCTTAGATGATTTATTCAAGAACTTGGATTTGAGTTGTATTGTGTACTTTGAAGGTTCTCTGATTTCATTGATAAACATTCTTTGAGGACAATATTATGCGTAACTATCATGACTATTTTATTTACTTTTATAATTTTTTGCATGATTGTGTGTGAATGATGTTTGTGGGTATCGTTGCTACAAGCCGACACGAGACTATAACTCGTCCACTAGGGCCGCCTAGGGGTTTAACGGCTTGTTGAATACACTATATGCAATCGTGATCCCTACGAAAGTGGCCTAGTTAATTTTATTAATTTTGTTTTTTTTTTTTTTGTCTTTTGCTCGGGACTAGCAAAAATCTTAAGTTTGGGGGTGTTTGATAAGTGCGGCTTATACCCACTTATTCATACATTCTTAGCTTAATATTTTGTTAAGTTTCGTGTCATTTAATGTCTTTTGTAGTTTCTTTTATGTTTTATTTGTAGGAAGCATTGGAACATGGATCTTGGGGTAATTTAACTTATTTTGGGATCCTACGGTCGCATCGGAAGTACGCGGGAAGAGCGAAAAATACAGAAATCAATATCCAGAATTTAAGCCTAGCGTCGCGACGCCCACACAAATTTCTGCATAATAAATGGCCAAGAGTTGGGCACCACGGCGTTGCGCAAAGCTCAGAAACACTAATGTTTAGGGTTTTACATGCACAAGGACTCCAAAACTTTTCTTATAAATATATAAGCTCGTCCAAAACCCGAAAAAGGATGCTAATACATAACTCAAGACTCAAAACACATATTTTAGAGAGATCCAAGAAGAAAGATTGAAGAGCGACAAGATGAGACAAAGGCGGTGACGTCCGAAGACGAAGAGATTCGATTCGGGTTTAATCTTCTAGTTTTTATTTTTAAACTCTAATTATTTCCATTATGTTCATGATATTATTTTCATTATTTTTATCTTTAGTCATGAACTAACTCCATAATTATAGAGGATGATGTAGCCAATGTTTGAACCTATGTATTGATTGCCAATTTGAGCTTTATGAAATTATAATTCAGTTTATTTATATTCTCTTGCGTTTAATGCTTCGTGTTTGTTGGCAACAAATTGAGATGATGAATGTTTAAAATCTATCGCTCTGGAGAGAGAGATTTTGAATAGGATCTAGAGAATATAACTTAGGAGTTTTATATAGTTCGGGAGAATCTATAGTTCCTTTGAAGTCGTTAACAAAGAATCACAAAGCGTAATGAGTTATTGATTAGTAGATTTTATAAGGATATCGAAGTATGTAATTGATAATATTTTCACTATTGCTCAGGAGAGGAAGTTGAATACTTTAGGATTCTTGACTTATAAATAATGCAACGGAATAAAGATTGAATGACATGACAAATACATAGGGGATAACTAGGTGAAATCAAACTCTAGAATCTCTCTCATCTTGGTTTATCTTATTTACCATTTTAATATCTTGCATATTTAGTTTTTAGTTTTAAATTCAGATTATTCTAAATTTAGTTGCTTCTAAATAAAGTTAGGATTATTAATTATAGTACTTAGTATGAGTTGAACACAATCATTGTGGGTTCGACATTATTTCACTCATCTTTACTAAAACTTGATACCATACACTTGCGGTACGATATACAATATCACAACAGTTATAAATGTGTACGTTGGACGTGCAACACTCGTTGTCGTTCTTTAGGAATGATATCTAATAATCGCGAAGAAAAAATTCAATCCATTAGAAATCGCTTGAGTAATGAGTCATTAGAAAATATATCATTGACTCTTGAGACGCATCATAGTGGATTTGATAGATTGATTTACAACTTACATACATAATTTCAAAAAGAAAGACAATACAGTCTCAGAAATATGACTTCAAAAGACCATATTTGTCAATTTATAAGAAAATTGGATGAGAAATATATCCCCGATCCATAGAGGGCGTAATGAAATTAAGGGGATTAATGAAATTATAAGTGTAAAATGATTAATTTTTCTTTTATTAAGTGTACACTTTTTAATACTCATCAGTTTTCAAGGTCGAAATTGGGGAAGAAATTAATGTGTGTTGCATGTAATTTAATTGTTAGAAAATAAAGTAAAAAATTAAAGTGACAAATGTTTACAGAATGATCAACAAAAAAAAAAGGTCAAAAAAGGAAAAAGAAAAAAATAAATTAGTAAAAGTTTATTATTTGTATTTGATTTGGAAAGTTGTAATTAATAATTGAGAGATGCGAACTTATACTATAAAAAGAGGTGCTCACCTCTCATTTTCTTCATACTTCTTTCATTTTATCGCTTGAAGAATTTGGAAGAAGCGAAACTCTAGATATGAGAATATAAATTATTTTTACTTATATTATAATATATGAACTATAATCTGAAGACTAATATGTAATTTAAATTTGAATTAATTATTGACAAACTTTGTTACTGTATTTATGACTGATTTTATTTATTTGACATAATTGAGTATCTAGCTGGACTTATTATAGACAGATGTTATCACTGACTTTATGGTTGATTTTATATATTTTGACATAATTAATTCATTAAGTAAATAACTGGGTAATAATGACAATTTATCTATTATAAAAAGTAAGATTTCTGTATATTTGAAATATTAAGAGTGGATCCCATAGTCCCAACATTCTAATTTATTATTGTAATTCAATTTAAACTTCAAACAATTCAACTTTCTATTCTTTGTGGATCGACCCCGAACTTACCAGGTTATTTTATTACTTCGACACTCTTATATTTGGGAATACATAACCATTTTGTGAGTGTGTCATTTTTCTAAGAGCTAGCTTACAAGAATGCAAAATGCCTTGCAAGCAGAAATATGGTTTTACAGACAATGATAATTGTTGATATATTATTCAAATTAACTCAGACATTGCGCGAATTCCCTACTAGTTTAAATAGAAGTAGGCACTAATCATCATGTAACTTGCATCCGAGTTCTGGCAAGTTCAATAGGGTATCAAGTTGCACAAGCCAAAGATCGTCTTAAGTATCCTGCAACCAAATGTTATGAAAAAATAGTAATTTTTGGAAACAAAACGTAACCACTTGGAAAGATTCAATTGGCTAGTGAACTGTACATCTAAGAGGCTCACAAATACTTTTTTAGGGTGTGTCAAAATAGCCCTTTAAATAGTAGCTATAACGCCCCCAAAATTAGGGGTGATCACGGTTTTGGGTCAAACCGTATCTGACCCGAACCGCACCGCGCGGTTTGAAAAAAAATTAAAAATGATTTCGGGTTAATCAGAACCGAACCGCAAATTTCGGGTCGGTTTGCGGTTTTGACCCAACCGCGACCCGAACCGCCCAAAACCACAAATTTTGACTCAAACCGCGACTCGAATCGCCTAAACCGCCGACCCGCGTTCAAATTAGATATTATTTTATAATTTTCTTCTTCTTTAACCATGAAATTTAAGATATTTAATGATCATATGACAATATGCAATGTATAAATGAAAATTAGGTATTTTTTCTCTTCAATTATTATGTGAAAACACACAAAATTTTCTTTAAAAAATTTACAATCCAAACCGCCGACCCGCGTTCAAATTAGATATTATCTTATATTTTTCTTCTTCTTTAATCATGAAATTTAAGATATTTAATGATCATATGATAATATGCAATGTATAAATAAAAATTAGGTATTTTTTCTCTTCAATTATTATATGAAAATACAAAAAATTTCCTTAAAAAAATTTATAATCCAAACCGCCGACCCGAACCGCCTCGATTTTCCTTATCAAATTTGCGGTTTCGGTTTCCAATTTCCCAAACCACCAACCTGCACAATTTGAAGTGAAAAACGAAAAACCGACCGGAACCACACCGCAAACACCTCTTCCCAAAATTAGCCACTGAATCATAAATGAGTGGGAATGACTATTCAAACGGGCCTTATTTCAGCGCCAATACAACATTTATTTTCACGTAAAAATAACAGCTATGTGTGTCTAGAATTGCAGTAAATCAACGTAAAATTCAGCCCCCAAATTGAGTATGAACTACGCGTAAAAATTGAACTATTTGTGCAAAACAGTGACAGTGAATAGCAACAGATATGACAGCAAAACAAAGTAAATTTTTTTCCTCAAAATTGCCATCATACATGATACATCAATTCAACTCAAATATAGGTCCAGTTGTGTGAAAAACAGCAACCAAATTACTCCCGAAGCTGCGGAAACACAAGCCAAAATAAACCCTTATGCGCCCATCACCGTGAAATTGGATAGCCTTTTATTTTTGCCAAAACAGCAGCCCCTTGCGTCTCCAAACATCTTTAAATTATATTATATTTTGAATGTATATGACATCTTTCTTACAATAACTGAGTCTCATCCGGCAATTAATTACATTACATATAATATATATCTTGCAGAAAATTAAATAGTCTTTAAAAATGGCTGTGCAAATTCCAATACCAAATAATCATAACAATTATGACCAATTGCATCATACATTTATCACATACTTAAAAAAAAAAAACATTAAAGAGAATATGAAAGAAAATTAACATGTTCTCTATGTCAATTTTAAAGAGCAGCTGGAACTATTCTACTTCACTTTATGCGCATGTGATGAGTGATCAATATGTATATATTTATTGTTTATTTAGTTTAATATTTTGTGAGTTATCTTAAATTTTATAAGAACTTTAATGTATTTTAAGTTCGTTTTATAAGTCAAAATATTATCAAGACTCAACGAAATTAACAAGGGAAAATTCAATAAATTTGGAGTCCATCTGGAGGCAATCTCAGGCGCGTTCCAATGCGTTTCTCCTTTACTTCACAAAATATTCACATAAAATAATTTGATTTAGTGTCACAAAGCCATGCAATCCAGTGTTTCAACTTGTTGATGAGTAAATAGAGAAGTCAACAAATGTGGGCGCCAGCAGGCAACCCCAAGTCAACAATTGAATGTTGACTCCATGAAGAGGGCAAAACACGCGTCTTCATTAAATCATCCAGAAGGCTAATTTTAGGCACGTCGCGACGCCACATCTTTCGTGTCGTGATGCCCCGATTGTGTGGTGTGTATCCAGATTCGTCTCAGATTCGATTTTTAAGCAGGAAATACTCTTCAGACCTCCTATAAAAATAATAATTCGTCCCAAAACCTAAAAGGAGTTTTTGAGAACCAAAAATTACAGCCTCTAAAAGAGATTTTTGAGAGAGAAGCCAATAATAACACATCAAATGAGCACATCATAGGAACTCAACAGCAAGGAGCGAATGACTGACGATCTCGACAGAGTTTCTTTTTTCCTTTACTTCCTTAATGTTTTGTTTATCATTGAATATTTATTTAGAGTTTCTGAGCATGTATAGTAACTAAACCTCCAATATGGGGTTGTGATGAAACTCGTATTTATGAACTTATAAATTGATTTTCTTATATTTTGTGTAATGTTTTGGTTTATGTATTGAATCTTATGCTTAATGTTTCCTGTTGCCTGATCACTAATAGGATTGATGTGATAAACTTAGATGAACTTGACAAATGAATTTTAGGTTTAGCCTTAGATGCAATAGCACACGATCTCATCTTATGGATTTTCCTCCAGGATAGAAATATACATGTAGGGCGGGTGTAGCCATAATTGGAAGTTGTTCTTAATGAATTCAAGGTGATTTAGTTTACATAGAAATATAGTTAATTAATTTACTTTGGATATTTTCACTCGACCATCGAAAAATGATTGTGGATATCTTAGTGTTCCAGGTTAATAAATCAATATATTACACAAATATAGGATAACCAATTCATCTTTAGAATAATACTGTGTGAATTCACAACCCTGAATATTTTTTCCCTATGATTATCTCTACAAATTTTCAATTTATATTTATTTGCATTAGCCTTAGTTCAAATTTAAATTAAAATCACAGTTAAATTTAATTAGATACTCGTAGGTAATTAGTCTTAATAATCAGTAACATAGGTGATAAGTCATCGTGGGATCGATAATTTTTTATACTACTTGAGCGATATGTGTGTTTGCGTAACGTGTGAAAATAGCGATCAGCATGCGAAAGCAGATTAACAAGAGCTTTAAATATTCTTTCTCTTCGTGAATTCCACTTGATATTCTCAGTTATGACATCTCATCAAGAAAGACACATATAAGTGTATTGAATGCTTTTATTTTTTTTTTAAAATTTTGATCAATAACACAATCAAAACTCTTTTGATAATGTTATATTGATTTCCCCTTATATAAATAATTTATGCATCATTAATTTCTCTACCAATAGGCGGCCACATGGTTTTGTTTCTCCCTGCGATTTGCGGCAATTTGGTTTTATTGTTGCTCTCAATTTCGTGAATATAGTTATTGTTAGGAAACATAATTCCTAATATATTTACATGTTTGTCTTCTTAGGATCTAACCATACATGTATTACTAGTCCTAGATTTATTTACAAACTAATTGAAATAAATCTATATTAACCACAACACAATTGCATACCTCCAAACTTGGTTGGACCTCATTGACTCCATTTCTTCTTCCATTGCTTTCATCCATTTTTCCTTAGTAGGACACTGAAGAGCCCCTTTTATGTTTCTAAGTTCTTCATCCTCTTGAGGTAGAATCATAAAGGTTTCTCTTTCGATATTGAAACGACGTCGAGGAATGCCTATACGATTACTACGTCGCAATTGGGATTCTAGTGGTGGAACTAATTCCTCACTTTCCATATTATTCCCATTTGGATCGTGCACATTGCTCCCACTTGGATTATGTACATCACTCCCACTCGGATCACGTAAATGAGACTCGTGTGAAACTAATTCATTATTTTGAGATTCATGTGAAACATATTCATCATGTTTTCTCAAATTTCTCTCATCACTCCCACTTGAATTAGGTAAACCCGAGTGTTCACCAATCATGTGATCCATGTGATCTTGAGTTTCATATAGAGATAAATCTTGACCTATCTCTCCATGCTTAGGAAAATCATTTTCTAAAAATGTGATATCTCGTGATTCAAATTCTGTCACGCCTCCACTTTCATGTTCACATATGCAAACATACCTTTTTGATTGTTCAGAATATCTTATAAAGATACATTTTTTTTCCTCTTGGTCCTAACTTTCCATGTTCGTTAGAACGCACATGAACATAGGCCGCACAACCCCAAGATTTCAGAAAGTGAATATCTGGTTTGCGACATGTCCATAACTCATATGGTGTGGTGGCAACAGATTTTGATGGCACTCGGTTAAGTACATATGTGGCAGTTAATAATGCATCACCCCAATAGGTTATAGGCAAATTTGCTTGTGCCATCATAGACCTAACCATTTCAAGAAGAGTTATATTTCTTCTTTCCGCAACACCATTTTGTTGAGGAGTAGCAGAAGTAGTCAACTGACGACTAATTCCTTTTTCATCACATAATTCTCTGAACTAATTAGATAAGTACTCACGACCACGGTCAGTGCGTAGTGCTTTAATTTTCTTGTCCAATTGATTTTCTGTTAAATTCATAAATTTTTTGAAACATTCTAATGCTTCGGATTTATGAGCAATCAAATAGACATAACTAAGCGTGTAAAATCATCTATGAATGTGATGAAATAATATGCTTCATGCCTTGCCCTGACATTCATTGGACCACAGATATCTGAATGAATAATTGTAATGGAAATTCTGCTCTAGTCCCTTTTCCAAATGGTTTTCTCGCAGTTTTTCCAACCAAGCAATATTCACAGGTTGACAATTCTACCTTCTCAATATTTCCCACAAAGCCTTTTTTGGCTAATCTGTTCATTCTTTGCTGGCCAATGTGGCCAAGTCTAGCATGCCACATAGTTACATCACTATCATCACTGACAGATGAAGTAACAAACGAAAAATTGGAATTGTGATTGAAAGATTCAACATTCAATACAATAAAACCATCAAGAAAATAACCAGAACCATAATGTATTGTACCTTACAAATCAACACCAAATTTATGGAAGTTCAAATTGAAACCTAAATTAACCAAAACCAACACAGAAACTAAATTTCGACGAATTTATGGAGCAAACAATACATCATGTAGTAGTAAAGTTTTTCCACCATGCATGACTAACTTGCATGTTCCTATTCCTTTGACTTCAACCCGTGAGTTGTTTCCAACACATATCCAATTCACCCCAGGTGAAATTCGTCAAAATTCCACGAAGGCATCTCTATCATTCGCTACATGGTCTGTGGCTCCTGAGTCTACAGTCCACAAAGGATTAGATTCAGTTAGAAAGATTGAACTTGAAACACATATTTCATTTAAATATGCACGAAAGGTATTCACATTTTTAGGCTCAGTGCAGTCACGAGAAAAATGACATTTCTTACCACAGTTAAAACATTTAACCTTTGCCATGTTTTTCTTTTTGGTATGACGTTTTCATTTCCCATGTTGATTGATTTTCTGTTTCTTTTCTGGCTTGGAAGAATTTTGTTCTTTTCCGAACTGGAACCCACCACTATGAAATTTTCTTTTCTTCTTGAAGGTTTGCTAGTTTCTGTCATATACACTTCAGTATTTGACTTAGCGGCCGCGAGTCGGTCGCTTTCTAATTCAAGGTGACGCTTAGCATCATCAAAGGTTTTGATGCTCTCACTGTGGGTCAAATGCATCTTCATATGCTCCCAGCTATTTAGAAGAGAACGAATGACCGTTTGGACTTTCTGTTCATCTGTAAGAACATGTCCAACATCTGCCAGTTCAGTAATCATGTTTGACATTTGCCTCAAGTGTTTTGACATAGTAAACTCAGGGCGTTTCTTGTATGTGTCAAACTTGATTGTCAGTGACCTGAGTTTGGTTATTGAGGTACTACCAAACTTTTCAGCTAGCGTGGACCACATGTCCTTAGCCATGTCATATTTCCTGAACTCTTTCATTAGGTCATTATCCATACTGCTTAGCAACGTAATGCGGGCAATGAAATTCTTTTTCTTCCAGGCCTCATAAGCATCTCGGTCTCGCCTGTGTTGGGCCGTAATGCCTTGTTCAGATTCATCCATGCTCATTTTCAGGGTTTCAAGAACCTCTTCTTCTTCTAGCACATATTGGATTTTCATGCTCCAAATTTCATAATTATCGCCATTCAGTTTCTCACCCTTGTTGAGTTCAGCGATAATATTCTTTGTTGCGGAAGCCATTAAAAAAACACAAAGTTTCTATAGACATTCATGCACAATTGTTAATACTTTTGTTTATTTTATCATGAAACAAATTATATTTAATAAAATTCTTCAATGGGGTTTGCTAGTTTCTGTCATATACACTTCAGTATTTGACTTAGCGGCCGCGAGTCGGTCGCTTTCTAATTCAAGGTGACGCTTAGCATCATCAAATGTTTTGATGCTCTCACTGTGGGTCAAATGCATCTTCATATGCTCCCAGCTATTTAGAAGAGAACGAATGACCGTTTGGACTTTCTGTTCATCTGTAAGAACATGTCCAGCATCTGCCAGTTCAGTAATCATGTTTGACATTTGCCTCAAGTGTTTTGACATAGTAAACTCAGGGCGTTTCTTGTATGTGTCAAACTTGATTGTCAGTGACCTGAGTTTGGTTATTGAGGTACTACCAAACTTTTCAGCTAGCGTGGACCACATGTCCTTAGCCATGTCATATTTCCTGAACTCTTTCATTAGGTCATTATCCATACTGCTTAGCAACGTAATGCGGGCAATGAAATTCTTTTTCTTCCAGGCCTCATAAGCATCTCGGTCTCGCCTGTGTTGGGCCGTAATGCCTTGTTCAGATTCATCCATGCTCATTTTCAGGGTTTCAAGAACCTCTTCTTCTTCTAGAACATATTGGATTTTCATGCTCCAAATTTCATAATTATCGCCATTCAGTTTCTCACCCTTGTTGAGTTCAGCGATAATATTCTTTGTTGCGGAAGCCATTAAAAAAACACAAAGTTTCTACAGACATTCATGCACAATTGTTAATACTTTTGTTTATTTTATCATGAAACAAATTATGTTTAATAAAATTCTTCAATGGGGTTAGAGTCAAAAGGCCACTATGTGTCCAATCATCATCCAATTACCTAATGTAAAAATATTATCAACATAATCAATCATGTAAAATCATTCTCTAAAAAATTACATAAATTTTTAGAACCTCTTAATCATGCGACAATTAAGGTACATGACACTCATTGATTTAATTACATAAATTAAATTCAACATAGAACATCCACACATATAAATACAATATTTACATGCCGTGAAATAATAAACAGTTACACACAGAAATAACATGATAAAATTAATATTTTACAATAATAATTTTCTCAGTTTTAGAGTCTCAACTCATATATGTTTTAGGATACGAATCCTCAAACTCTTTGGGTAACTCGTAATTGATCTTGGACAGCCATGGAAATCCGATAGCAAATTTAGGATCTTTGCAACGTTTCCGGGACATCAAAGGAAAACTTGTATTATTTGCCTTATGCCGGAGATACTGAATCGCTAACCTCTCAATGGCTTTATTATAAGAAATATTTTTTTCCTCACGTTTTACTAATATCCAAATACGAGTAAGTTGTTTTTGCCATATCTTAGGGAGAGTGTTTCTCAGTAATCTGAATCTATTTGGTTGTCCTATCCAATTACCTGCCCAGATTGACTCATGTAACATGTTATTGAAAGTGATGATATGCGAAATCATATCATCCCTTTCACTCATTCGATATTTATCCATTCCAACAACATGTCTGATATCATCTCTCTATCTGTGGGTGTCGTAATCATTTTTGCAACTCTTCGAATAATCGCCATGATTTTTCTGCAACAAATACAAGGAAAAATCAATACAATGAAACACAAAGTTACATTGACTAAATAAATATCACAAAGATATTTATTATAAACACAAAGTTTATATGATAAAACAAATTTATCTTGGCCGATTAGAACATTTTACAAAAAAAGGATTAGACATATAATCACGACGGATCAGAATTACCGAAGCAAACCGATACAGACATTACCCACACGGGCCGACACAAAACTCACGCGCCATACACGCGCCTCATGGGTGGCTCACGCGCCTCCACGTGCTTCCACGCGCCGGCCACGGGCTCCCACTCGCCCTCACGCGCCGGCCAGTCTCGGTTAACTTTCACGCGCGGATGACATATCGTCCGTGTGTTCTGTGGCTGTATGACATGTTGTTTGGATCTTATACTGCCAGCCGACTTGTCGGTTGATATGTTGTGGACGACATGTCATCCTTCTCGGTGTTATGCGTACGACTTGTTGTACATACACCGGATGACATGTCGTCTGCAAACAAGGCAAACGTACGACTTGTCGTACAGAATCCGGACGACTTGTCGTCTGCTTTTCTAAATAACGGATGATATGTAGTACATCTATTCAAGGAGTGTTTTTCTAGGTAAAAATAGATTCATCTAGCCAAATTCTAGGGTCCATATCTTTCTCAATTTTAATCCAAATTAAGCAAATGATATACAAAATTGAAGATCTCATGACCTAGTTTTCAAAACATATTTGAACATGCGATTATCAATTTTCTACATAGAGTTATTACAGCCCAAAGTTGGAAGAAAATCATTTTTTGTAAAAATAAAAACCAGAAGTATTTTCAACATTTTTCATGCATGTTCATGCAATTTTTGTGTAATCTAACTAGAATACATGCATTTAAGCTACTGATACCAATGTTAGGAAACATAATTCCTAATATATTTACATGTTTGTCTTCTTAGGATCTAACCATACATGTATTACTAGTCCTAGATTTATTTACAAACTAATTGAAATAAATCTATATTAACCACAACACAATTGCATACCTTTAAACTTGTAGAGACCTCTTAATCAAACTTAATTGATTGCTTAACTCAATAAGCAAATGGTCTTATTTATAGGAGGGAAACCAAGTCACTATTAGCTCACATGCATGGATTACTATTAATCATTGATTACTATTTAATCACATACATTGATTACTATGTAATCACATATATTTGGATGCATAATGACTTTCTCTAACCCTTCTAAAAATGTTACCATCATGGGTGTATCATATGTTCCCCACTTACCATTTTACTAATTGTTGTTATTTAACAACTCTTGTTGTTACTTAATTATTTGATTAACAACAAATTGGTTGATCTACCCAAAGGACGCAAAGCTATCAAGAACAAATGAGTTCTTAAAATAAAGCGTAATTCTGATGGGAATATCGAAAGATATAAAGCACGACTTGTAGCAAAAGGGTATACACAACATGAAGGAATTGACTACGAAGAGACTTTTTCACCCGTTGTAAGGTTTATCTCAATTCCCTTGATTCTGGCTATAGTAGCAAGCATGGATCTAGAATTACATCAAATGGATGTAAAGACTGCTTTTCTCAATGGAGAACTTGATGAAGAAATCTACATGAAACAACCAGTAGATTTCATAAAAGAAAATGAAAAGGAGAAAATATGTAGACTTTTAAAGTCCATATATGGTCTCAAGCAATCGTCCAGACAATGGTATATACGATTCCACAATACAATCATTTCGAATGATTTCACAATGATAGATGAGGATCATTGTGTGTACACCAAGAGAGATAAAGATAAGTTCATTATCTTATCTTTGTACGTGGATGATATACTTATAGCCGGAAATGATAAGGAGTTTGTAAAACACATCAAAGAATGGTTATCATCTAACTTCGAGATGAAAGATATGGGTGAAGCTGCATATATTCTTGGGGTTAAGATCTCAAGAAATCGTTCAAAGAATTTATTATCTCTTTCACATGAGTCATATATAAAGAAAATTCTTGAACGCTTCCAAATGCAGGCTTGTAAACCCATTGATACTCATATCACGAAAACTGAAGCTTTGAGTCGTAGATTGTGTCCTGAAACTCCACAGGAAAAGGAACAAATGAAGAAAGTTCCTTATGCAAATGCAGTTGGAAGTTTAATGTACGCAATGTTGTGTACAAGACCTGATATATGTTTCGCTGTTGGAATGGTAAGTAGATACCAATCCAATCCAGGACTAGCATATTGGAAAGCAGTTAAAAGAATATTTAGGTATTTGAGAGGGACACCTGATTACTCATTGTGTTATCAAGGAAATGATCTGCAATTGAGAGGCTATACTGATGCTGACTGGGGAGGAGATTTAGATGAAAGAAAATCTACCTCTGGTTTTGTTTTCTTGCTAAACAATGGTGACATTTCATGGAGCAGTAAGAAACAGTCTTGTATAGCCTTATCCACAATGGAGGCTGAATTTGTGGCATTTTCATCAGCAGTACAAGAGGCTGTGTGGTTGAAAAGGTTCTTGGATCATTTGGGTATGTCAAATGAAGCTTCTGGTCCAGTATTAGTTAACTGTGATAGTGAAGCAGCAATAGCCTACACAAAAGACCCAAAATTCCATTGTAAAACGAAAAATATAGATACCAAATATAACTTTGTGAAAGACATAGTTGCACGAGAAGAGGTAAACATGAAGTACATTTCTACCCAAGAAATGGTAGAAGATCCATTGACCAAGCCTGTTCATAGAGATGTCTTTGTTAGACATGTAAAAACTCATGGATTGCGTAGATGTTAATGTGCTTACATATTATGATATGTATTTTTCCCAAATAATGTTTACTAATGTTAATACTCATTGATATTTGTATTCAATGCTTACATGTTATTATGTTAATACATGTTTAAAGAAATATACTATTAGTTAGTATGAGAAGTATGTCGGACAAGTGAATGATTGGCTCTCTCACACGGGCAATCGCCTCCATTACTTTGTGTTAATGGGAGATGAGACAAATTTTTAAGTTAATTATCTGAGTGATAATTTAGAGAGCTCAAGCTTGAAAATTAAGTAATGTCATTATGATGTCACTTTCTCTGTGATATGACCTAAGGTGAATAAGTTCGTTTCACCTTACTTGTCTTAATGTCAGATATGAGTTAGACATTGTGTTTGTCTGAACTATAATCTGTACGGTAATTTTATGAGACATGCACTCCATAGGAAATGAGAGAATACTGTAGCACATGTTTTCATACCATGTGTACATTTGCGACTATTGAGGGCAATACAAGTAAAGATCTCAGTCTTGATATTGTGTGAGACCCTTGAGATTATTTCAATCTCACATTGTACCATTTAGACTCTTGTCTGCTTCTTAAAACTTAGATTTGATGATCGCTATCTTGGAGTGTTACTGAAGGATCATGAGAGATTCGATTCGAAAGGACATCTTTGGAAAAGCGAATTGAATCAAGGTTGAGAGATTCGAGAAAGGAGAAAGATCATTATATGAGTAATATCACATTAGATTGTATTCACTGGTCGACCAATTATGTTGTTCTATGTGATCAAACATAATTGTGAATACAAAATAAATATTACATTCGAAAAGAGATCGAGAGAGCTTTAATGTGATAAATGATCGAGGATACTGCATACATAATCAACTATGGTTCTATCCATTTTTCGAGCAGCTATATATTCCCAACAGATGTATAGCAATTGAGCTCTCGAAGTATGCTGGTCGCACGACACAATTGCAAAGTATGAATTATTCTTGTAGAGATAATAAAAATTGTTGATCCCATCATGTGTGAGTGGGAGATGTTGGAAATTGTTGTTAATTGGGAATTATTTGGTGTTATTAAATAACAACAATTAGTAATAATTTCATGTTGGAAATTATTAAGTAACAACAATAGTTGTTAATCAAATAATTAAGTAACAACAAGAGTTGTTAATTAACAACAATTAACAACAATTTCCAACAGTTATCAATTAGATTAAGGTAAAAAAACAAAACAAGTTTTGTTTAAATATCCTTATTTGCATAAATAATTTATGCAAAATATATCACTTTTTCTGCAAACCAAAAAAAAAAATGCTTAATAACTTTATTCGATTAATTTCCAACTAATAAAATGTGATTTTTAAGAATTAATGTGTAATGTTGTGATGATAATTTGAGTTAATATATATGTGTGGAGATTAATGAAGATTTTATAATTATGGTAGAAAGAACTTTGTGTTCTTTTTTAAGTTGAAAGGGAGAGGAATTTATCTAAAAAATATATATTTGATCATTAAAAATGTTTTTCAGAATTTGGATCAATTTTGATAATGGAAATAAAAATGGGTTATTATCATAAATTTCCCAAAGAATTATTTTTGTAATTTCATTTTTTATATTTCCAAACAATATTCCCAGAAAATAAATCCATCTGTAGACTGACAAAATCCACATGTCCATGCAGACAAGCTTAGACCCACCGACACACTGGGTACTGATAGAAGGGTAAAGTTTTGTTCTTTTTGCGCTGGAATTAGCTGGAATTAGGAGATGCTTTTGGGGCCTTGTAAATTTGGAAAAGGAAGTAAATTCATTGATTGATAATTTCCTTTTATGGAATGCATAGTGTGTAATTTATGTGAATGTGGAAAGTGCTATTATATCTTCCATTTCATGGCTTGCTAAAAGCTTATTTAGTGCATTGGATTTTGCACATTATTGAAGGGGGATATCATTTAAGTCTAAAATTCTTTCCCTGAATTTGGATTTTGGTTTTAGAGAGAAATAAGGACTTTGAGGTATTTGAAATATTGATTCCTCTATTGGGTGAGTGAAGAATTGTTTAGATATCTCATCTTTTATGCTTTGCAAAAAAACATTGTTGGAGAGTATTAGATTCAGAAAGATTTATGGAGATTGAAGATGAAATATAGTAATTTTACTCTTTGGGGTGTTATAGGAAGCGGGGTGGGTGTTCTAGGTACTGTTTAGTTGAGGAGATGGCTGCAAAGCTTCTGCATTCCTTAGCTGATGATAATCCAGATTTGCAGAAGCAAATAGGATGCATGACTGGAATTTTCCAACTCTTTGATCGTCACCAAGTCTTGACTGGAAGGCATCTGACCCACAAGAGGCTTCCTCCAGGTAATCTACTAGTCATGTATAACTTAATCCACTTAATCTTTTGACTGTATTAATGCTTGGCTATCTTTGACTCAATATGAATCTTATTTTTGAACCTAACGTTGGCCTTGCCTTTTTCTTCTTTTTTCAATGTTTCCTTGTACTCAATAACGTGCAGGTGGAATTCTCTCAAATTTGATTACTTTTATGTATTTACAGATCAGTTTGAACTAATTGCTTATGGTCGTGAGCCTGGTTTAGCATTTTGTGCATTAATCTCTTTTATCCCTTTATCAGATACTTCAGCTGCATTCTTTTTCAGATGTTAGATAGTTGATAAAAGCCTAAGCATCTTTCATGTTTTGAGTGTTTTTATGATTTCTCAAACATTGGAAAATCATTGCTACTTCTGAATAATAAGGCATCTAAATCTGCTGTGCTTTCTCAGGTACTTCCCACTCCCAGCATGGTGGCTTGGAAGGGAAGTTCAATACATATCATCTACAGACTTCAAATGTAAGTCCTTTTGTATTCTATGGTTTCTTTATTTCTGGTGTTTTATTTTTTTATTTTTTTATTTTTACGAAAAAATTATGACCATAGAGACCAAGATAATCAAGAAATGATTAGTCAACTTCATTTTATGCCTTGCCACTTAAGAATTTTTTTTCTGATTCACCATGCGATTAACAGTTATATTGAATTCACATCTATCAACCTTTTTAATGCATAAATATACTCAAAAAAAATTTCCTATCAATTTCCTTATAGTTTTTTCCCCAGATTATTATTGAATTGTTATTCTCCTTAATGAATACCTAGATTCAGTGTGCATACCTATGTCATTGGAAAATCTAAGCTCATAAAATTTTTATCGCAGGAAATAAATTTAAGCCAAAGTGTAAATGAAAAACAAAGACTTTCCACAGAATCATCAAGAGCATCTTTCTCGTCCTCTTGTTCATCTTCCTTATCCTCCATGGACTGTGGCAAAACAGCTCAACAAGAAGCCGCTTCATGTGATAGAATATTTTTTCCTGAAACTCCCTCAAGGGACCCAGTTATGAGTCAAGGAAATACCTCGCCACATATGGGGCTGCACTCCCTCGATCTGCATGACGTAGTTAAGGACTCTATGTATAGAGAAGCTAGAGGGTTAGCAGTCAAAACTACAGCCAATGATGAACCAGCAGTCCGTTCTCTGAAGCATAAAGACTCTCCACAGCCAGTACAACTATCGAAATCAGTGGATGCATCTTATGGTGTTGGGATCAGTGGAAAGCAAAATGTTCCTGCTGACCTTAGGGAGTCTTTTAGGGCTCTTAATAAACTTCGAGAAGCACCTTGGTATTATAATGAGCCTAGAGAACATTCAACATTGCAGAATGAAGAAAAAGATGGATTTTGGCGTTCTGTTTCAAGGGATGCTCCTCGGTTTTCTTATGATCGGAAAGAGAGAAATCGATTATCTTTCGAATCACGAGACACCATCAGATCCAGACCAAAGCTGAAAGAGATGCCAAGGCTTTCACTGGACAGTAGAGAATTTTCAATGCTGGTTTCCGACTTTGATTCAAAACCAAATTACCCTTTTAAAAATGTTTACCACAATGAAAATTTAAACAACAAAGTCCTTAATCTACCGCAATCTTTGGGAACTAAGAATCGGCCCCCAAGTGTTGTTGCAAAGTTGATGGGCTTGGATACCCTGCCGGAATCTTCCTCTGGGAGTGATAGTCGGTTGGGTTTGATTAAAACCAGTCCAGTTGAAGAGAAAGACCCCTTCTCAAGATCCTTAAAATCAAATGATCTAAACAAACAAATTCGAGTTCCCAACTCACCAAGAAGCTCATTGAAAGATCCGGCTTCACCACGATGGAAAAATCCTGATTTGATCATGAAACCAATTCCAACTTCAAAGTTTCCAATTGAACCAGCTCCATGGAAGCAGATGGATGCGAGTCGAGGCTCTCAGAAAACAGCTTTCAGGTCCATAAAGGTTCCAGCAAGGGCACAAAATTCGTTCCTTCGGTTTATTCTGAGATTGAGAAGCGGTTGAACGATCTTGAGTTTAAACAATCTGGAAAGGATCTTAGAGCTCTTAAACAGATACTGGAAGCTATGCAAGCAAATGGGCTCATAGAGAGCAGTAAAGAGGAACAAGCTTCAAACTTTGGAACTCAGAAAGCCTCCGAACCTAAATCTTCTAGTCCTAATTTGAAACCTCGAAGCCAACGGAATCTGCAGAGCAATAATGCCATAGCTTCCACAACCAACAGCTGCGATTTCTTAAGGGCATTTGAATCCCCAATCGTGATCATGAAACCGGCTAAACTTGTTCAAAAATCTAATATTCCTGCTTCATCAGTAATTCCTATGGATAGCCTTTCTGGTCTCAATAAGCTCCAGTGCAAGGGATTTGAAGTCAGTAAAAAGGGTTCAATAAGTAGCCGGACAGCTAAAGATCAGTCTCCCAGAGGCAGTCGCACCGACTCTGATGTAAGCACATCTGATAAGAAAACCAGTGTTAGGAATATAAGATCCAGACAGTCTTCAACAAAGCCTCAACAGTTGCCAAAAGTGAACACAACATATTCAGTGAAGAGTTCCGGTTCCGTGAGTCCTAGATTGCAGCGGAGGAAGCTTGAGCTGGACAAGAAATCTTGTCCACCCACTCCTCAATCTGATGTGAATAAACCTAGAAGGCAGTCCAACAGGCATCTGACAGATTCAAATTCAGGTGATAAACTTGAACTCAATTCTCACAACTCTCAGCCGAGTGACGACCAACTGAGTCAGATAAGTAACGAATCAAGAACTTCAAGTCACCATGTTGATGATGCATCTGCTCACTCAGACAGCAATCTTGTTCTAGACTCGAGGATAGATATGGAATTGACCAGCAGTGAATGTTCCATTGAGATCAATGGCAGTCAGATTCCATCCTTTAAGGCTGCCAAATACTTGATTTCTGGTTCACTGCAGAAAGTAGGTGTCTTATTTCTCACTTCACATTCAACTGTTCTGATCATTTACCTGACAACTTTTTTCCTTTTTCTTGATTTTAGAATTCAACTCCAAGATTAAGTGAAGATAAAGGGTTGGCAAAACTTGCCACAATTACCCCAGAGCAGCCTAGCCCTGTTTCTGTATTTGATGCCTCAGTATTAAGAGACGATGATCCATCTCCTATAAAACAGATGTCTAATGCCCTGAAAGGTAAAATGCCTGTTGTTTTAATGAATCTCACTCGGATATGTCTCACTCTGACCTGCTAATAGAAAGATTGGCTAATGAGTAATGACCACATGATTGTGGTCTGATAAAATCATTGAATTCATTGCAACTTTTTTACTTTCAGATAATCAACTTGCTATGGTATAAAAGAAAGAACAAACTAGTCAATTTTAGATACCATCTTATGCTGCATACTTCATAAAGGGGGTACCATCAGTATTCAGTATACACAAAGGCTTGTTTGAGAATCCGAAGTGGTTCTACCCATTGTTTTGATAGGGGACAGAATCCTTTTTCTTCCATCTTTTTTTAGGGAAATACGGAACCTGTGCTTGTGTATTCTGAATTTTTCAGTTGAAATTCATAATTACTTTCCAAATTTCTTAGTTTTGGAAACAACCCTTACATCATACATCTCAGCAATACATACATATTTTTTGGACAGATGCAGCAAGTTTATCAAAAAATAAAACACATATCAGCAGTAATACTTTTTTAAAGTTCTTTTCCCAATTTCAGATGGTGAACGTGTTATTTGCCTAGATTTGGTTATATAACCTTAGTTTTGTAATAGGACTGACACAGTGCGGACCGTTGATGTGATTTTTAGTTTCCTTTTATTTCAAACTGGCCCCACGCTCACCTGAGTATAACATAGTGGTATTAACAAATAGGAATAATTAAGAATTCACAAATACTTGATTCACTCTCTTTAGGTATTCTTACTTTTAGAATATGCAAAGACTTCTACATTCAACAAAATCTCATTTGACTTTACCTTCTGCAGGTGATATTACTCGAAATTCCAGTGACTGTTTCAGTGAAGATCAGTGGAATCCAGCAGATAAGTTTTTGTCCAACTGCAATAGTTCTGGTCTTACCTCAGAGATCAATCACAAGAAATTACAAAACATTGAAAATTTAGTTCAAAAGCTTAGACGACTAAATTCTCGTCACGATGAAGCCAGCACAGACCACATTGCATCTCTTTGTGACAACACCAACCCTGATCACAGACACATCTCCGAGATATTGTTAGCTTCTGGCCTCCTCCTCAGAGACCTTGGCTCTAGTTTGACAACATTTCATCCCCACCCCTCAGGCCACCCAATCAACCCCGAGCTATTCTTTGTTTTGGAACAAACCAATGCAAACACATTGCATTCAAGAGAAGAAAGCAACCCTATAAAAGCTTCCCATTCAAAGACAGACCCTGAGAAAATTCACCGGAAGCTCATTTTCGATGCTGTCAACGAGATCCTTGTTGGAAAGCTAGCTTCAGTAGGGGCCTCTCAAGAGCCATGGTTAAAGGCCAGTAAACTAGCTCCGAAGACCCTGAGTGCACAAAAGCTTCTAAAGGAGTTGTGCTCGGAAATAGAACGGCTTCAAGCAAAGAAATCAGAATGCAGCCAAGATGAGGATGATGATGATCTCGGAAGTATATTACAGGAAGATGTGACACATCGATCAGGTAGTTGGACAGATTTCAACAATGAGATTTCCGTGGTAGTTTTGGATGTTGAGCGTATGGTTTTCAAGGATTTAGTTAACGAGGTTGTGATTGGTGAGGCCGGTAATCTGAGAGCTAAGCCAGGCAGGAGGCAGCTGTTTGCTAAGTAGCTGTAAGTAAAATAGAAGCTTTAGTTCTTTTTTTCTTTTCTTATTTGACCTTTGGATTTTCCCTTTTCTTATTTATATTTTTACTTCTGCCAAAGCATAATAAGATGAGCAAGAATCACAGTTTGCTGGATTGTAGATAAATCAGATGACACAATACTTTGATCATTATGAACCAACTGTATCACATCCTCGTTCTCAGCCAGTTTCTCTTTCATATCAAGTTTTCTGTTCTCCAATTAATAGGGTTAACGGCTGTAGCGAAGTTGCAATTTGAGTCACGACATGGATTTTCTGTATTCGGGTTAAATAAATTGACACAAGTGATAATCGTATTGTATTATTTTAATACG
The DNA here is from genome assembly GCA_019454045.1 of Zanthoxylum bungeanum. Taxonomy (NCBI): domain Eukaryota; kingdom Viridiplantae; phylum Streptophyta; class Magnoliopsida; order Sapindales; family Rutaceae; genus Zanthoxylum; species Zanthoxylum bungeanum. The sequence continues at coordinate 64,341 of SKCR01046788.1, forward strand.
TTTATTAATTATGTTGTATTCGTGTAAAACCATCTCAATGCTTTTATCCATTTATAACTCAATTAGTATTTGTGCAATCGTGTGAACACAACACGATTGTCTGTTTACGACATGTTTACTCGTTTATTCGATTCTGACACAAATAAAATTCAATAGTTACTATTTATGAGCTGTTTAAGATATGATTACTCATTTACAATCCATTTATTAATTGTGTAATAGTATACTACTCGTGTCAAATATAAAATTGATTCGTTTATTAAAATTGTCAACGTTTCTTATCATGTTGACACGTTTATTAATTATATCCTATTTGTATCCTATTTGTGTGTGATAATTTTGACACTATTATTAAATATTGATACTGTTACTAAATATGTCGTATCCGTACTTACTTAAATTTTACACAGTTACCGCTAATAATAATACAGTCATGCCCATCATTCTCTATAAAGCATCTTCTGTACCGAAAATTATATTACATGTCGGGTGTATATGCCATCTCTCTCACAGCAGACGGGCCCCATAACTGTGTGGGGCCCGTCTGCTGTGAGAGAGATGACATATACACCCGACACATGATATATCACCTCCTTCTGTACATTGACATAGTAACAGAAAAGAAAGCAAACAAAATCCACTGTGGGTTTCAACCAAACAAATCATTTTTTGAGAGAAAAATTTAATCGGGGCAGATTTAATACATTCATTTAATAAATATATTATACATGTTAATTAATAATTTTATCTCCCCGTTATTATTGGGCTAGAGCCCCCACAAAGTTATTTCACATGTAGCCTTTTATGTTGAGGTCCATGCATGCAGGCATTCATAAATCATGATATGACAATGGCCATTGGCCATGCATTCAAGTGATGGCAACAAAGCAAGAGAAAAACATACCAGAAAGAAGCCATATTTTGGTATGCATCAAGCTACCAACACTGCTTAGGGAATGCATCAAGCTACCAAGTACCAACACTGCCCATTCCCTAGGAATTTAGAAGGTTTTCTTTAAAAAAATTCGCAAATTAATATTTGACGCCATACCCCCACTTTCATTTATCAAAAATAATTTTTATTCGTCATTTAAAAAAAAAAACCCTGTTATTTATTATTATGCACAAAATGAGTCTTATGAGTTATAAGTTTAAATTAAGGGTACCACTATGGCATCACATAATTTGGACACCATCAAATGCTCAGAGTCAACGAAATTAGAGTATATAATGTTAGAGTGTATGTCCTAAAATTTGTTGTAAATGTTATGGTTTAAGACGTAATATTTTGTAATACAGTTCACGATTTATTAATAAAAGACATTTACTTTCTACACATCGTTACATCCATATTTTATAGGGGGGCAATTTGGGTCAATATTCGTTTATTCGTTCGAATCGATTCACTTTAAAGCGAAATGTGTTTGGAAAAATGGATTCGTTTAATAAATGGGTCAGTTCGATTCGATTCGTTTATTAAACTAATCGAATCCGAATTTGAGCTTATCAATTCGTTTATTAAACGAATTATAAACGAATCGAATCCGAATCGAATTCGTTTTATATCCGTTTAATTATATTTCTAAATTAACCCTTACAATTTTTGAACAAAAGTATTTAGGAAGATTGATATTTTAGTAATTACATACTTGTAACCTAAAAATAACTATATAAAGAAAAATTCTAAACCTAAACTTAACCTAAAATTCTCTCTCAATTTCAGCCGCCTCCTCCTCGTCTCTCCTCAGTCTTCTCTCAATTTCTGCTTCGAACAAGATTCAAAGTTTTTATATATATTTTTGATGAATTTGTTAATTTGTTTGTTCTAGCTTTTTGGATCTTGGATTTATAGGGTTTGTCAATGAACAATGTTCTAGTTTCATCAATTTTTTTTATTTTATTTTCTGGGCCTTCTGGCTTCATCATTTGTTTGTTTGCTTCGAAAATAATATTTTGGCTTCATCAAATTTTTTTATACCAAATTACAGTGATTAAAGAGAGTTACCGGAGATTAGTGAAGACAAAGCAGCCCATTGAATGAGAAGAAATACGAGAATGAAATGAATTACTACATTTTTCCCTAGAAAATTTTCAATTTTAGTGGCCATACTTCTTTGTTTTCATGTTTATTTCACATTTTTTTAGCAAAGAGGAGAGGAAAATGTTGCAAGAATAGTGGCAACAAGAAATCAGAGAGTCTATAGCAACTAGAATATTGCAATGGATTTTAATTATTATTATGTAATGATATATAATTTGAAATCTTAATTGGAGCTTGTTGTAAGGATTTTTAATCTATAACAATGAATATGTTGTTGATTTTATATTTAATTTGATTAAACAAATAAACGAATCAAATATGAATATTCATTTATTAAAATAATACAGATTTCGATTCGTTTAATTTTGTATAAATGAATCGAATGCGAATATTCATTTTTTAAACGAATATTAAATTCGATTCGATTCGTTTAATTTTATTTAAAAAAGTAAAAGAATCGAATACGAATATTTTTTTATTAAACGAATCGAATCTGAATCCTAATATTAGGATTTGTTTAATAAACGAATCGAATTCGAATTCAGTACATTATTATTCGATTCGTTTAGCATTTGTTAAGAATTTGATTCGTTTATTTGTTTTGTCATCCTTAATATTTTGTATGTATGTCCCGAGATATTACGTCAGATGAATGAATATCATTAATTCAAAAGTCGTCTGTGATTATGAGAGTCAACAATATTTATACGAATAAGTTTCAAATTAAATTCTTAGTAAAATGTGACTATTATACATGACAACAATATATCACTTGATCAATATTGTTGTGTGTTGCCTAGATTGATATTTGAAGTTAATAGAATGGATGATGAGTCTCATATCATAAGGACAAAAATAATAGATATCTTCATTAGTAGAATTAAATATCCAATACGATCATAGAAGCGTAAGATCATATGATAATATTATCTAAGGTCATTGATCTTTGTAATAATACATTAGTGTCATCATATCATATAACCTGAAATCACATATTGACTTGTATGATAATACTAATGATTCACTAGTATATCATCATTCGATTAGCCACGTCCTTCGAATAAATGCTAAATGATCTTGAGCCAATAACGTACGAAGGCATGTGTGCTTTAAGAAGAGATAAAATAGCTTTAGTAATAAAAATTAGAGATGTTCCCAGTGAAACTCAAAGATGTGGATACAAGTCTTTGGCCAAAATAATCGATATATTTGAGATATCAAATCCACGAGATCGAGTTTTGAAATATATCGAGTGGTAATGATTTGACCTAACCATGATCCCATACTTGATAAGGAACATAAATATTGGAAATGAATAAGATGACATACTCGAAGTATATTATAACATGTTCATATGTTTTCTCACTTCATTCATCCTATAGGGAATATGGCATGCTTCTAGGCATTTACCTATGATCTGTGAGATATCATATATATGAAATATTAAAGAGTTAATATCAACCCACTGCTATTCGATAATGAACCTAGGTTGGTCGCACAAATATAGTTACCGTCTATATTACAAATTCAAGGATGTTTATTAAAAGTTAATAAATGATTATTTTGGCAGTTAATATTAAAATTATATTTTTGATTAAAATAAGATTTTCTAATAAAATTAGGACATTCAGAATATTTCAGAAATATTAATTTGATTAATAATTCGAAATATAAAAATTAGATTTAATTATTTAAATAAATATTTGATATTTATATTAAATAGATTAAATTAAATTAAATATAATTTTGATTAATTGTTAATTAAAATTAAATTTTGAGTAAAATTAGAATTCTTATTTTATTAAAATTCATTTTTGAAAAGAATTCTAATGGAAATTGAGTTGTTACTAGTTTTAAACTTAAAACTTCATTTTAGGAAGTTAAACCCAAATTGGAGTTCTAATTGAATTAAAACTCATTAACTAACTTACCACGCTAATCCTAATACAACTTTGATTAAATCTTTTGATAATTCAATATGATTAAAATATTAATTGATAAATAATTAAATAGTAATCTTTTAAAGTTTCAAGTTTAGTATAGGATTATACAAGCCATGAAAGCCTAAGAAATTCTCGAAGAAAGAGGTGCTAAAGAGAACTCTGTCTCCAATGCGATAAGAGCCTAAGAAGGTAGAGACTTAAGTGGTCACGCCAGACCCCCCTCTTATTCTGGGAGTTTTCTCTAGTCATCGAATTGTGAAAGATTGTCTTAAACCAAATGTAATAGTTTTATTAAATATTAATAAAAGATTAGGATCCTCTCATTTAGAGCCAAACATAAAAGTTATGTAAAGTGTGCTTGTGCATGATGTTTAATGAAAGTATAAAATACAAAAATATCAAGACACACTAAAAGAAAATACTTAAATTCATATATATATATATATATATATATATGAATAGTTAATTAATCTCTAATATTAAGTATTAAGCCTTAACCTTCCAACACGATCAAGTAGACCACTAAATATATGTTGGCAATCCCAAAACCCATTAGATGAGAGACCCTCATATGTTTAAGTACTATTTGACTTGTTCGTCTATGTTACATAATGATTGTAAACCCAAAATCCATTAGATGAGGGCCAATCACATGTGTTACATACGAAAGGTGTTGGGCGTAACTTAACTAATAAAGATATCAAAACCCATTAGGTGAGGCATTGTTTGCTAGAGGTGGAAAGGTCGAGCATTGTATAGAGGTACAAAACAAAAGGAGTTGTGACTCATTGAAGATGAAGTGCCAAAACACATTAACAATGAGAATTTGACATCCCACTAGAAATATATCCAAAGATATTTCTATCTACCACATAGGATAATGTGAATTCGAATAAAATTAGTGGAAGCAACATTGTTTAAAAGACCTTAAATTTGGGTAAAAACTTACTACAAAATAACTAACAAAATTTATTTTCAACAGAGTACGTGATACAAAATGAATCCATTAGCCACAATACTTGACAAAGATAAACTCACAGACCCAAATTTTATGGATTGGTGTCGTAAGCTCAAGATTGTCTTGGATTATGAGCGTCTCTACTATGTTCTTGATATGATAGATCTTGATTATATTGATGATGATATCCCTCCTAAAAGGTTGTTGCTTATCACAAATAGCAAAACGATGAGCTCAATGTGAGAAACTATATTAAAGCCTCTATAAGCTCCGTTTTACAAGAACAATACAAAAGGATTGACTCATTGATGGAAATCATGGAACACATATAATAATTGTATGGTGAAAGTAGCGAAACTGCTAGATACGATGTTACTAGGAAGTTGTTCAGAATGAAAATGAAGGAAGGAACTCATGTCTCTAATCATGTGCTCCAAATGATCAATTTGATTGATCAAACATATATATTTGATCTAGGACTAATATTCAAAATTAAGGTGGATTTGATCCTACAATCTCTTACTCTCGCTTTCAATGGCTTCATTTTCAACTTCAACATGAACAAGTTGATTAGATCAACTAGATCAATTAGTGATCTTCATGGCTCGTTAAAGACCTATGAAAAGACCGAAAATATCTTGAAGGTTGAAGGAAATGAAAATAGACTGTTTGTCGTATCTGGTCCTCACAAAGACAAGAAAAATGAAAAGGGCAAGAAGCAAGCTTCTGAGAAAAATAAGCCCACTGAAGGCATATTGAAGAAAGGAAAAGAAAAGAAGGCCCAAAATGAGTGCTTCTATTACAAGAAGAAATGACATTGGAAGAGGAACTGTCCTCAGTACATTGTGAGTTTGAAGATGCCCAAAAATGTACATCCTCATTCTTTGTTATTGAAATGGATATTGGTATAAGTTCCATATCCTATTTCGTGGATTTTAGATTCTGCTGCTACTTCACATAGTTGTATATCTCCGCAGATTCTAAAGAGTACAAGTTTACTCAAGAAAGGTGAAATGATCTCCAAAGTTGGAAATGAAGAGCTTGTCTTCGCAACTACCTTAGGGAATTGTCATCTTCCTATGCCATCAAGATATTTAATTTTATTAGATAAAGTTTTATATTTTTTGTAGTGTAATAAGGAACATTATTTCCATTCCAGTTTTGACGAAATGTAATTATGAATTTCATTTTATCAATGAGAAATACAATATTTATTATTTGAATAAATTTATTGGCATTGTACTAAATATGAATGGATTATATATCTTACAATTGAATTAGAATCATGACAATGAATGAAACGCGGTAACAATAAAATGACCAAGAGATAATCCCAATTCAAGATTCCTTTGGCACTTAAGATTAGGTCCTATTGGAGACAAAACAATTTCACAATTAGAGAATGAAGGCTTACTTCCTTCATTAGGCTTATAACCTTATCCAATTTGTGAATCATGCCCCAATGGAAAAATGACAAAGTCACATTTGTAGGACAAAATGAAAAAACCAACCTTGGAACTTATATATACTGATGTATGTGGGCCACTTAGTATAGCAACTAAAAGTGGTTTTCAATACTTTGTTACTTTCACTAATGATTGTTCAAGATTTGGGTATTTGTACCTAATGATTCATAAGTCAGATACTTTTGAAATGTTCAAAGAATATAAGAATGAAGTAGAAAATAAATTGGGAAAAAGTATCAAAATCTATGATCTGATCATAAAAGAGTATACTTAAGTACCGAATTTAAAGATTATCTTAAAGATCATGGGATTGTGTCACAAGTTACACATCCTTACACACCTCAACATAACGGTGTCTCTGAAGGGAGAAATCATACTCTATTGGATATGATATGTTTTATGATGAGCTTTGTTGACATACTAATGTTCTTTTGGGGATACTCTCTCCAAAAAGCCCTGCATGTTCTAAATAGAGTTCGAACCAAATATGCTCCCAAAACCTCATATGAGATGTGGTATGAGAAACATTCTAACTTAGGATATTTGAAGATTTGGGGTAGTCCAGCGTATGTAAGGAAATTCTTTACGGAAAATCTAGACTCAAGATATGAAAAAAGTCAATTCATAGTATATCTCAAGGATTCAATGGGATTACTTCTACATTCCCTTTGATCATAAGATCGTGGTTAGTATGAATGCTACTTTCCTTGAAGACTGTATAGTTCAAGAAGGAAGTACTGCAAAAGAAGTAGACCCAAATGAAGAAGTCTCTCAAGAAGAGAATTCTGAAAATCAAATTGACTTACCTCAGAAGGAACTAGAACAAGTAGAACATGAAACACCTCAAGAAACACAACACTTCGTAGGTAAATAAGGGAATTTTACACTCCTTTGAGATACACCCTAGTCAATCAAGAAGACTTTGAGTTTTTCATGATTAGTGAAGCGGTTCATGTGGATGACGTCAGAAACTACAAAGAAATAATGTCAAACATTGACTCTTCTAGATGGCTTGGAGTAATGAATTCTGAAATGGAATCCATGTATTCTAATCAAGTATGGACACTTGTTGATCCTCATGAATGAATTAGTCTTATTGGGTGTAAATAGGTCTTTAAGAAAAAGATTGGAAATGATGGTAAAGTAGAGACTTATAAGGCTAGACTTGTGGCAAAAAGATATACTTAGAAACAAGTAATTGATTACGAGGAAACCTTTTCGCCAGTGGCTATACTAAAATCCATTAGAATTATTTTAGCTATATCAGCTTATTATGACTATGAGATTTGACAGATGGGAGTCAAAACGATATTTCTAAATGGATTTCTTGAGGAAGAAATTTATATGAAGCATCCCGAAGGTTTTATTTCTAGATGAGATAGTCATAAATTATGCAAGCTATAAAGATTAATATAAGGTATAAAGTAAGCATTTAGAAGTTTGAATCTGCGATTTAATGATGCAATCAAAACTTTTGGTTTAATAAAAATATAGATGAGTCATGTGTTTACAAAAAGCTCAGTGGGAGTGCCATCGCATTCTTGATATTATGTGGATGACATATTACTATTCACAAATGATGTAGCTATGATGACATCTATCAATGTTTGGTTATCCAAAACATCTTAATGAAATACTTGGGAGTAATAACCTACATTCTTGGCATAAAATCTATAAAGATAGATTTAAAAGAATGATTGGTTTATCCCTAAGTTTGTACATAGAAAATATGTTTAAGAGATTCAATATATTGGACTCGAAGATAGGTCTGTTGCCTTGTAGGCATGTAAATCATCTATCTAAATCGATGAGTCCCAAGACACCTCAAGAGCGAGCACATATGAGTCAAATGTCATATGCAGTTATCATAGATAGTCTCATTTATGTCATGTTATGTACAAGACTGGACATCGCATTTGCTGTTAGTGTAACAATCATATTTCAATCCGATCCAGGAGAAAATCATGAGATAACAGTCAAGGCAATATTTAATTACTTAAGAAGGCCTAAGGATATGATATTGACCTAAAGTAGAAGGATTTAAGGACTCAAAATTTAAGACAGATACCGATGATTATAAGTCGACCTCTGGAATCATTTTCTTATGTAATAGAGGAGCATTCAGTTAAAAGAGCACCAAACAATCCACTATTGCGGACTCCACTATTGAGGCAGAATACATAGCGGTTTTTTGGAAGCAATAAAGAAAGCGATTTGGATGAAGAAGTTCATTCTAGAACTAGGTGTGGTTCCAATCATTGAAGGTGTATTTCCTTTGTACTACGACAATAATAAGGCTATAGCACAAGCCAATGAACCTAAGTCGCACAAGAAGTCCAAACACATTGAACGAAAGTATCATATACTCAGAGAATATGTTGGAGATGGACACATTGTCGCTCAGAAAACACCTTCGGCTGATAATGTAGCTGATCAAATCACGAAGCGTCCATTGTTACAGTTCTAGGACTACTATAGCAGTGTGTATAATGTGTAGAAAAATTATCAAAATTTTTAGAATCGTTCCGGAAATATTTTGGGAATTTTTTGGCAAAGTCCGCACCATTCAAAAAATGGTAATTTATTGAAATTACAATAATCAGCTACTGCTACAATGAACAGATCATTGTATAGTAGGTTGGTCTGGTACCATGGCTGATCCGGTTGTCCGATTATCTCGATCGTCCAGTTTGGTGAACTAGTAAATCGATTAACGTGTAACCGCAGAAAATGTTTTCGAAGATTTTGTCCTGAGTTTTTATGCATAATCACTCCCAATATTTGATATTAATAAGTGATTAGGGTGAAATACAGATAAATTAGAGGTATATGATGCCAGTTAATTTATCCGATTAAAAAAGTTTTAAAAGTCAACTTCGTCCACCAGCGCGTTTCTGCCACATTTGCCCCAACAGCTCCTACTTTACAGCAAGCAGTTCAGAAATTCCTGCTAGCTAGTTGTAGCCAACCTTTTCATTAGTTGCGACTCTTTTCTTATAAATATCACTGAGGAAGACATTTCTCTGTTAAGATAAATTTGAGGACTTCACAGAACATGATATCATTGGACATCCCGCCTGATGCCAAGATGCTACCAATATGAAACAGGAAAACTCATCTCCATAAGCCTCTAATGCAACTCAAATTTCGGATCAAAGTCCAGCACCTCGAGGTGTCATGATATTAAATACAATCAATTATTCTCAACTCATATTCTAAAAGGCCTTCGGCTTGACAAAATCTCAACTCATAAGCAAATAGGCCTTCGACCTGACATATCTCAACTTATAAGAAAATAGGCCTCCGACCTGACATTAGAAAGATAACTACAAACAACTACGTGCTCAGCACGATTAAAATTATACATATGATACAAATAAATAAAACTAAGGTTGTGGGACCCCTGATAAGTGCGGTTTATGCTCACTTATTCCTGCATTCTTAGCTTACTATTTTGTTAGTTTCCGTATCAT
>SKCR01046789.1:0-55242 GCA_019454045.1 Zanthoxylum bungeanum
TCCAGGAACTAATCATATGGACCTCTTTTCATTTATATATCTATGGTGATCTAATCACAAATGATGAGAGTGCAATTTCCTTGTCACATAGTTAATTTGCTACAACAACACAATGATCTGTGCAAATAGTGACGCTATGGGTCATTTTGTCCAACAATCTCCCACTGGCACATAGCCAGTCACTCAAGTGTCCTACACCCGAACTATGTACGGTTGGCTAAACTGCTGAGAAATGCATTTGTCAGCGGATTTGCATGATTATCATCTTGATGCGATTTATTCGATCATCACATCGCCACGATATATGATTCGAATGAATCAGATGAGTATCTAAGTATGTATCTGGATCGTTGATGAGACCATTAATTCTTTAGCCTGTGCTGACGCCTAGCTCAGCTGCTAACAGAACTATATCTAATCTAATTAGATTTGTGTCGACCCAAATGACTTCTATTGCTGCTTCAGCTGCAGCAACAACCCGCATTTGTTGTTTATTCGGTAACAGTATCTTACTTGGAAGATTTCCAGCTCACTGTACCGTTATTCAAACTATATAGTACTGTTTGCGACTTTTAGTCGTCTTTATCGGTTATAGGAAACTTGCTACAGTGACCCCAGTCACTTTAAGTTCTCCTTCTCCATAGACTAAGACAGCATCCTTAGTTCTCTAAGATACTAACGGATGTTCTTAACATCAATCCAGTGACTATCACTTGGATTGGCCTGTTTGTGAATCCATATGCTCAAAGCGTATGATACACCAGGTCTCGTACATTTTTCAATGTACGGTATCTAGGAGAGTATTGCGAAAGCCAAGCTTTCGCCGATATTTACTTTATGGGAATATCATTTCCAAGAAATGACGTATTATCATTATTTTATAGGACAACCACTATCAGTGCGCTCCCACTAACCTTCATATATATACACTAGAATTATTTTCGTTTTGAATTAAATCATACATCATTATGATTATATCAGAACGATAATTCCAAGAACCTAATGCTTGCTTCAATCCAATCATGGATCGAATAATCTGCATTATCCAAATGGATTTACCGTGGCAACAGGTAAAAGGTTGAATCGTAATCAACACACAATGTTGATAACGATACCTTTCCGTTAAAGCCTAGCTCTATACGTTGGTATGTTGTCATCCATGTATGTCTCCTAGAAGACATATAGTACCAATAGGCACAATGCCTTTGTGGTACATCAACTAGTATCCAACTGGTTGATATACATGGAATCCATTTCGGATTACATGACACTTTGCCATAATTAGGGAGTTGATACCTTGTATCACTTCCTCATACGTAGTCAGTTAGTATTCCTCAATAAGATAGACATCTTTATGAGGTGCGATCAGAAACCCATACCCCAGGTTGTTTTCTGACTCTATCCGACCTACGCGGTTCTTGTGTATTCGAAGATTAATGGTAATAGTCTCATCCTGGATGAACTATTCATGTTCCATTAAGATTCAATGCCTTGAACAGTATTACTCTGATTTCCAGCGAGTTATACTATCCTCCCACTCACCACTGCATATCGGTATTCCATTCAGGAAAATCGTATGGTGAGTAACAATTTAATTGTTCTCATGTGAGATGTATAAGTACAATACTTATGATATCCCTAGGATAACCTACATTTGGCACTTATCCTATTTGGGTTTTAGTTTGGTATCATCCAAACATATGCTTAGCATACCCAAATTATCAGGAATGAGAAACCCGGTTTATTTCCCGTTCATATCTAATATGATATCTGTCAAACAGATTACTATGGAACCTTATTCAAAATAAGTGCTTGCACTGTTTAAAGCTTATCCGTTGAAGGAAATGGTAGCTCATAGCGACTCGTGATTAACCTTATTATGTCTAACAAAATTCGGTTAATCCGTTCGGACACACCGTCAAACTGACGTATTCCGAGGAGGAGTCCTTATTTGAAAGAATACTATACTCTTTCATAAAACTAGAAACTTATTGCTTAAGTATTTTCCATTACAGTCTTACCATGACGGTTTAATACTTTAGCCGATCTATTTGTCTATTTCGTGTCGAAACTCTAAAAGTTTCCGATTTGTGTTTCAAAAGAAACACATAACCATACGCGATGCCACATCCGTACAGGTCACGAAATATTCAAATCCATATCTAGCCTAGCTAGACATGGGCCCACTTGCTTCACTATGAAGTAGGGCTAACAGATCGGTGGCATTTACACTTTTACCAAGTAAATAGTGTATTAGGCACTTTGCCCAAATAGACTAGATTCGTAGACTTTATTGAATGGAATCAAATCAGTCCTAGTACCCGCTCTTCAAAAGTGCGGATATACGATTCTTGTTTAGTAGTGTCCCTGACAACTATGCCACAATTAAGTTTCTTAACTGATCAAATCAATTTAGCTATTTATTTGTCATGTTATATATTGAGATATTATTTATATTCAAAATATAATCCTGTTATTCACATCTAATGTGTTTATATCAACATCATCTTTATATAATGAAACACTTTAGTGTTCTAGAATATAAAGGTATACCCGCAGCGGGTTATACGCGATATAGAGATAATGTTTCTAGTCAAACTAGCTACATTATAACAGTTTCTAAATTAAGTACTAACCCGAAGGTAGTTCCTAAATTCAGATATCTACGGTTTAAAACAGCGACTTTCGTCCCGTTTTCAATCACAGATAAATCTCAATTGAAGTCAGTATCTGTAACACCCCGCCAGAGGTAGGATGCTACCGGCAGGAGACAGGATTGACCCATCTCCATAAGCCCTGAATCTACCGAAATTTCGGCATGAAGTATCCTAAAATCTGGGTAAACCTGGATCGCAGTCCAGCATCAAAAGCAATCCAAGAAAATATCAAACCAACAAAAGGACCTCAGGTCCACACAAAACTCATCAAAACCACAACCTAAGGGCTCTGTGCCCACAACATCATAAACAATCAAACTTAATTTATTAATACAAACCACATGCTCAGCACTACAAAATAAAACAATAAATCAGATATCCTAATCTTCTAAAACTTTTCCAGGACACTTGCGAGGGGACTGCCGCTTGGGTAATCCACGTCTCGAGAATGACTTCCAAAGCCGAAATGATTGACCAATCTACCAGTCAACCTGCAAAACTGGCAAACTGGTTGGGTATGAGTTTTGAAACTCAGTAAGTAACCCTGCTAGTAATACAACAAACAAGTCAAACATTTATGACAAACAAACAAGTCAAATATATCAGCCGTTTATCAGATTTACTAAGCTACTTCAAATTCGAATTTATTAATTTGTTATTGTTCTTTATTCTTAACTCTTATCAAAGTTTCACATTTTCATATTAACATATGTGCTAATCTAATAGCTAACGCTCAAAGCATACGAAGCAAATCGTATATATCTATACTTTTATCACAATAGTCTAACTTTGAAATATCATCAAATCGCTATGTTAATAAACTTTTCTCAATACCAAATCAAACCTTTTTACTTCCTTTAATTACAACATCATTACAATAACTTAACAATCGCGATTCATATACATTTACACATACCTTAACACACCTTTTTATACATGCCAAAAATAATTTCTAAGGTTCTTATACATATGCATGCATACCAATACAGCTTAACAAAGGCGCTTTATAACATCTAACACACATTAGTTTCCGAATTCATTAACTCATTTCACATAAGCATTCGTTATCCATATAATCAACGAGCTCCATCATACACACAGTCACATACAATCATCATACAACTAATCATGACGCAAACTTAACAACCAATACATCACAAGGCATACAGTCAAACAATACATACATATCATGGCACACCAAGTTTGTCACGCGACTACTCATACATAAGCACATTTATAACAAACATTCCAAAACACGAGCCAAACACTCACGTACAAACATATGTTTCAAACATATGAATACACCTCTTGTTACCAATTCAAATGTCATACCTTTATAATTCTCATAGCTTTTCCTTTATCGATCAAACAAAATCATTCAGGCTCTCTATCTAGGAACATCTGATATAACATCTTTATCAACTGAACATATCCAACCTATACATATCTTAGTATCATATGCATATACGAATACATACTCATATATATTTACACATTTTCATATTTATTCACATACACAATTCATATCGTTATAGATTCATACCTTTATGTACATTCATACATACATAGTCATTAACATCATTAAACCTCTTACTTCATATTATGCTAATAACAAAAGCCATACCTGTGATGATCGTTTCACTTAGCTACACATAACCTTGAACTGCTCTTCTCAAACTACTTCTTTAACTATCTTCTGTTTACCTAACATATTAATCATCTATACATGTATATATGTAAAATCAAGATACGAAATCACACATTAAGCTCATCGCATGAGTTACTTACCTGGCTTCGCAGACACTCCGACTCTGGACCCGATCTGTCAAAACAAATCACAACACATGTCAGAACCGCTATTTACGGAACTTTCTACTCATCTATATAAACTTCCGAACTTTCCCGGAATACACGAATCCTTACCGACTCTACGGTTTAAGCTTCATCACTCTAATATGCCTTTCTATACTATTCTGAACTAACTAGATAGCCCATATTTTCACTTTACGCTTTGCGGCAAAACTTGCGGAAAAGTTTCCGCAAACGCTATGGAAGGATCTCGAACCCTCCGAACAAACCCAAAATTACCTATTTACCCTCGTAATGCCATATTTACATCATAATTATGTTACGACCATCTACGCTCAATCGCGCGAGAAACGCCGTTTTACCGGAATCTCGCTAATTCTACGGATAGATCATATCTCATCGATTCACCCGGATTCTACCACATTTATCGTTTTAACATATTATAACATATTCAATTCGTTTCATGCTAATTCGATACACTACGGAATTACTAGACACATCCGAATAAATAACGTAAACTTTAAAATGACGAATTCTAAACGGAAAGTCGTACCGAACTTTCGGCCATATTCGGACTCCCAACGGCCATACGAACGTGCTGGTGCGATCGGAATTCCGATCGGAGTTACTGTTCACGTTGGGTTACTATTCATCCGAATCTCTTTCCTTGTTTCGCGTGCAACTGGCCGCTGATCGGCGAAATCGATTCCGCATACTCGTAGTACTCTCCGAGGGCTTCGATTTGGTAGGTGACTCGGGCCGTGAAACGAACTGACGAGCCGAAATACGAGACCCATTTCCGTGACTTCTTCTCCTCCCTGCGCCGTTTCCGGCCACCATTAGCCTGAACGCCGGCCACCATGAGACGCGCCATCGCCGGAGGAAGCCAGCGCCACTGGTGCGCCGCCGTACCGTCGCCGGAATCCGCCCGGCGTTCCCTTCTTTTCTTCTCCCTGTCGCACGCGAGCCCCTGCCTCTCTTTTTCTCTTTTATTTGGTAAATGCTCTAATAATAATACAAATATCACAAATCTGGGATTTACAAAAATGTCCCCACTAAGGGTATTTTCGGAAATCACTATTTTAAAGCCCTTCTGGTGCGATTCTTGAAAAGTGCTCAACACGAAAGTTGTTCGTCTCAGAAAAAAAACGAGTTCGATGGTTCAAGAACCAACTCGATCTGAGTTCGTTTGCTAATTTCGTGACTAAACTGTAAACTTTACGCGTAATATAAATATCGCGTAACTGATTCCTTAAAACGACGAGTCTACTGATGCGACAACTCTTCACTTTAAAATATTACAATCTAATTCCAGCATATAAACATTGATTTTCAATTACCATCGTGATCTAAATCCTTAACTTTAATTCGATAACTTTCCCGAACTGTTCCGAAAAACCCGGGATATTACATCCTCCCCTCCTTATAAAAATTTCGTCCTCGAAATTTCTCCATCCTTATTTCTGATCACTCGGAACCAATCGTACGTACTTTACCATCTTGTCCGTATTCAGAAGTCACCATACTTAACACCTTTCAAAAGTTACATATTCCATACATCAATACGAATCATGTTATTTCGAAACAAAAACACAAATCAAACATTTCATGTCTAAATCAAGCCAACTTATCATTTCAATTCACATCCATTCATAAAAACACTCTCAAACTGTTTTCAAGCTCATCTATCAACAGAAAGAAAGCAGAACGCGGACTCTACGCAGTCAATCGAATACATCATCTGAAACAAGGAACAAAACAATGTTCTTTACGTGCAACACAATATCAAAATGGAAACTTAATACGAATATCATATTATCTATATCATCCATAATACAAAATGGAACTCATTCATTTCACATCATGTCATTCTACATCATATAAGTAAACGGCATCAATCAAAGTTTACATCCACATGTCCCATCGCACATACAACTTTGTATGGCTGATCACATAGCACACATAACCATCATTATATCCAGAAGATCCGTGTCTAACTATAAACTTACATACGTACTCTTATAACGATATAAACTTTTATACCAACAAATACCTCTATCGTCACAACCAGAAGTGACAACCATAATACTCTTATGATGTTGATAGTCTGAAATCTGTCAATGTCTGCCATTATTCAAAATACATTTGGAAACATAAAACGGTTTCTTTTTTAAAAAAAAAAATCGTTTCGAAAATGCATTTTGAAAAATTCTTTTATTGTAAACAAAATCAATTTCAAATATCCATCATCGTAAAAACCATATCGAGCATCCAGCATAACTCACTGGACGAAACATAAACGAGCGCCCAATGCCCAAATCGCGCGCACAGATCGGGCAATGAACGAACCGATCCCCTGTCGACAGAGGGTTAGGTCGTACCATTTCTGATGGCTTAGACCCTACGATCACCCCGGCGGAAACATATGATGAGTTATGAAAAACATAAATGCATACACCGATCGTCCGGGGCGGAAACATAACAATAATCGATCATCTCAGCGGAAACACATCAAGTAAACATAAAACTATCGCTGAGACGGAAACATATAAATACATCATATCGTAAAATATCAAAATAGTAATGTCCAATGCATCAAATCAAAATGCAATTAGTTTGAAATCATTTTCTCCCCAAAACATAAATTTATAAATCATCATTAATGAGTCTTTGATGCAATGTTTTCAAAATAATACCGATCGTCCACTGCTCAGTCGCGCGCAAAGACTGGACAGTGTACGTACCATGTCGACAGAGTAATGGGCCAGCCATTTTCCGATGGTCTGGACACGTAACGATCGCCCCGGTGGCCAACCCGGAACGTAACATAACCGATCACCACGGAGGGTCAAAATATAAAATCACCAAGCACCGTGGCGGGAAACAAATTTTCGAGCGTCTCGGCTGAAACAAATTTTACAGCCTAAAAATATCAAAATCATTTTCGAGCACCGAGACGAAAACATATTAATATATCTCAAATCATGAAAACTCAAATCAAACGTCGAGGCAGAAACATTTTCTTTATACTTTATAATCAAAATCAAAACCTCTGAAAACTTTTTCTTCCTTCTTTTCTTTTTCTTTTCAAACTCTGTTATGCCAGAAATCAAATTCCAAGTTTTCAAAACATGATTCAAAATATCATTTCAAAATTCAGACTATCAACATCATGGAATCTCCCATACTTCAAAACACCTCAGATTCACATTACTCACCTATACATATACCTATATGAACAACATACTTTTACTTAATGTACCTGTACACAGATATATATATTAATATCATACAAACATGTTTCGATAATCTGATCATCAACATCAATCAAAATCATAGCATATCATAGCATATAATATTAATCCAATCAAATAACAAACATGACTTATATGCTCTATACGCAACAAAAAACTTACTCAGACGATCAGATACCCTGTAACAGCAGTCACCGACACTCTAACCTTTGCTCTGATACCACAACTGTAACACCGCCAGAGGTAGGATGCTACCGGCAGGAGACAGGATTGACCCATCTCCATAAGCCCTGAATCTACCGAAATTTCGGCATGAAGTATCCTAAAATCTGGGTAACCTGGATCGCAGTCCAGCATCAAAAGCAATCCAAGAAAATATCAAACCAACAAAAGGACCTCAGGTCCACACAAAACTCATCAAAACCACAACCTAAGGGCTCTGTGCCCACAACATCATAAACAATCAAACTTTAATTATTATACAAACCACATGCTCAGCACTACAAAATAAAACAATAAATCAGATATCCTAATCTTCTAAAACTTTTCCCAGGACACTTGCGAGGGTGACTGCCGCTTGGGTAATCCACGTCTCGAGAATGACTTCCAAAGCCGAAATGATTGACCAATCTACCAGTCAACCTGCAAAACTGGCAAACTGGTTGGGTATGAGTTTTGAAACTCAGTAAGTAACCTGCTAGTAATACAACAAACAAGTCAAACATTTATGACAAACAAACAAGTCAAATATCAGCCGTTTATCAGATACTAAGCTACTTCAAATTCGAATTTATTAATTTGTTATTGTTCTTTATTCTTAACTCTTATCAAGTTTCACATTTTCATATTAACATATGTGCTAATCTAATAGCTAACGCTCAAAGCATACAAAGCAAATCGTATATATCTATACTTTTATCACAATAGTCTAACTTTGAAATATCATCAAATCGCTATGTTAATAAACTTTTCTCAATACCAAATCAAACCTTTCTTAACTTCCTTTAATTACAACATCATTACAATAACTTAACAATCGCGATTCATATACATTACACATACCTTAACACACCCCTTTTATATACATGCCAAAAATAATTTCTAAGGTTCTTATACATATGCATGCATACCAATACAGCTTAACAAAGGCGCTTTATAACATCTAACACACATTAGTTTCCGAATTCATTAACTCATTTCACATAAGCATTCGTTATCCATATAATCAACGAGCTCCATCATACACACAGTCACACATACAATCATCATACAACTAATCATGACGCAAACTTAACAACCAATACATCACAAGGCATACAGTCAAACAATACATACATATCATGGCACACCAAGTTGTCACGCGACTACTCATACATAAGCACATTTATAACAAACATTCCAAACACGAGCCAAACACTCACGTACAAACATATGTTTCAAACATATGAATACACCTCTTGTTACCAAATTCAAATGTCATACCTTTAATAATTCTCATAGCTTTTCCTTTATCGATCAAACAAAATCATTCAGGCTCTCTATCTAGGAACATCTGATATAACATCTTTATCAACTGAACATATCCAACCTATACATATCTTAGTATCATATGCATATACGAATACATAGCATGATATATATTACACATTTTCATATTTATTCACATACACAATTCATATCGTTATAGATTCATACCTTTATGTACATTCATACATACGTATAGTCATTAACATCATTAAACCTCTTACTTCATATTATGCTAATAACAAAGCCATACGTGTGATTGATATCTACTTCTATGCTACACACTACTTCCTTGTTTCACTAACCTCTGAACTGCTTCTCAAACTACTTCTTTAACTATCTTCTGTTTTACCTAACATATTAATCATCTATACATGTATATATGTAAAATCAAGATACGAAATCACACATTAAGCTCTCATCGTATGAGTTACTTACCTGGCTTCGCAGACACTCCGACTCTGGACCCGATCTGTCAAAACAAATCACAACACATGTCAGAACCGCTATTTACGGAACTTCTACTCATCTATATAAACTTCCGAACTTTCCGGAATACACGAATCCTTACCGACTCTACGGTTAAGCTTCATCACTCTAATATGCCTTTCTACTATTCTGAACTAACTAGATAGCCCATATTTCACTTTACGCGTTTGCGGCAAAAACTTGCGGAAAAGTTTCCGCAAACGCTATGGAAGGATCTCGAACCCTCCGAACAAACCCAAAATTACCTATTTACCCTCGTAATGCCATATTTACATCATAATTATGTTTACGACCATCTACGCTCAATCGCGCGAGAAACGCCGTTTTACCGGAATCTCGCTAATTCTACCGGATAGATCATATCTCATCCGATTCACCCCGGATTCTACCACATTTATCGTTTTAACATATTATAACATATTCAATTCGTTTCATGCTAATTCGATACACTACGGAATTACTAGAAACATCCGAATAAATAACGGTAAACTTTAAAATGACGAATT
Source organism: Zanthoxylum bungeanum (assembly GCA_019454045.1). Classification (NCBI taxonomy): domain Eukaryota; kingdom Viridiplantae; phylum Streptophyta; class Magnoliopsida; order Sapindales; family Rutaceae; genus Zanthoxylum; species Zanthoxylum bungeanum. Next base: position 10,240 of record SKCR01046789.1, read on the forward strand.
CTAAACGGAAAGTCGTACCGAACTTTCGAGGCCATATTCGGACTCCCAACGGCCATACGAACGTGCTGGTGCGATCGGAATTCCGATCGGATTTACTGTTCACGTTGGGTTACTATTCATCCGAATCTTCTTTCCTTGTTTCGCGTGCAACTGGCCGCTGATCGGCGAAATCGATTCCGCCACTCGTAGTACTCTCCGAGGGCTTCGATTTGGTAGGTGACTCGGGCCGTGAAACGAACTGACGAGCCGGAAATACGAGACCCATTTCCGTGACTTCTTCTCCTCCCTGCGCCGTTTCCGGCCACCATTAGCCTGAACGCCGGCCACCATGAGACGCGCCATCGCCGGAGGAAGCCAGCGCCACTGGTGCGCCGCCGTACCGTCGCCGGAATCCCGCCGGCGTTCCCTTCTTTCTTCTCCCTGTCGCACGCGAGCCCCTGCCTCTCTTTTTCTCTTTTATTGGTAAATGCTCTAATAATAATACAAATATCACAAATCTGGGATTTACAAAAATGTCCCCACTACTAAGGGTATTTTCGGAAATCACTAATTTTAAAGCCCTTCTGGTGCGATTCTTGAAAAGTGCTCAACACGAAAGTTGTTCGTCTCAGAAAAACGAGTTCGATGGTTCAAGAACCAACTCGATCTGAGTTCGTTTGCTAATTTCGTGACTAAACTGTAAACTTTACGCGTAATATAAATATCGCGTAACTGATTCCTTAAAACGACGAGTCTACTGATGCGACAACTCTTCACTTTAAAATATTACAATCTAATTCCAGCATAAAACATTGATTTTCAATTACCATCGTGATCTAAATCCTTAACTTTAATTCGATAACTTTCCCGAACTGTTCCGAAAAACCCGGGATATTACATCCTCCCCTCCTTATAAAAATTTCGTCCTCGAAATTTCTCCATCCTTATTTCTGATCACTCGGAACCAATCGTACGTACTTTACCATCTTGTCCGTATTCAGAAGTCACCATACTTAACACCTTTCAAAAGTTACATATTCCATACATCAATACGAATCATGTTATTTCGAAACAAAAACCATCAAATCAAACATTTCATGTCTAAATCAAGCCAAACTTATCATTTCAATTCACATCCATTCATAAAAAACACTCTCAAACTGTTTTCAAGCTCATCTATCAACAGAAGAGAAAGCAGAACGCGGACTCTACGCAGTCAATCGAATACATCATCTGAAACAAGGAACATAACACATGTTCTTTACGTGCAACAAATATCAAAATGGAAACTTAATACGAAATAATACGAATATATCTATCTATCTATATCATCCATAATACAAAATGGAACTCATTCATTTCACATCATGTCATTCTACATCATATAAGTAAACGGCATCAATCAAAGTTTACATCCATAATGTCCCATCGCACATACAACTTGTATGGCTGATCACATAGCACACATAACCATCATTATATCCAGAAGATCCGTGTCTAACTATAAACTTACATACGTACTCTTATAACGATATAAACTTTTATACCAACAAATACCTCTATCGTCACAACCAGAAGTGACAACCATAATACTCTTATGATGTTGATAGTCTGAAATCTGTCAATGTCTGCCATTATTCAAAATACATTTGGAAACATAAAACGGTTTCTTTTTTAAAAAAAAAATCGTTTCGAAAATGCATTTTGAAAAATTCTTTTATTGTAAACAAAATCAATTTCAAATATCCATCATCGTAAAAACCATATCGAGCATCCAGCATAACTCACTGGACGAAACATAAACGAGCGCCCAATGCCCAAATCGCGCGCGCACAGATCGGGCAATGAACGAACCGATCCCCTGTCGACAGAGGGTTAGGTCGTACCATTTCTGATGGCTTAGACCCTACGATCACCCCGGCGGAAACATATGATGAGTTATGAAAAACATAAATGCATACACCGATCGTCGGGGCGGAAACATAACAATAACCGATCATCTCAGCGGAAACACATCAAGTAAACATAAAACTATCGCTGAGACGGAAACATATAAATACATCATATCGTAAAATATCAAAAGTAATGTCCAATGCATCAAATCAAAATGCAATTAGTTTGAAATCATTTTCTCCCCAAAACATAAATTTGAATAAATCATTAATGAGTCTTTGATGCAATGTTTTCAAAATAATACCGATCGTCCACTGCTCAGTCGCGCGCAAAGACTGGACAGTGTACGTACCATGTCGACAGAGTAATGGGCCAGCCATTTTCCGATGGTCTGGACACGTAACGATCGCCCCGGTGGCCAACCCGGAACGTAACATAACCGATCACCACGGAGGGTCAAAATATAAAATCACCAAGCACCGTGGCGGAGGAAACAAATTTTCGAGCGTCTCGGCGGAAACAAATTTTACAGCCTAAAAATATCAAAATCATTTCGAGCACCGAGACGAAAACATATTAATATATCTCAAATCATGAAAACTCAAATCAAACGTCGAGGCAGAAACATTTTCTTTATACTTTATAATCAAAATCAAAACCTCTGAAAACTTTCTTTCTTCCTTCTTTTCTTTTTCTTTTCAAACTCTGTTATGCCAGAAATCAAATTCCAAGTTTTCAAAACATGATTCAAAATATCATTTCAAAATTCAGACTATCAACATCATGGAATCTCCCATACTTCAAAACACCTCAGATTCACATTACTCACCTATACATATATACCTATATGAACACATACTTTTAACTTAATGTACTGTACACAGATATATATATTAATATCATACAAACATGTTTCGATAATCTGAAATCATCAACATCAATCAAAATCATAGCATATCATAGCATATAATATTAATCCAATAATAACAAACATGACTTATATGCTCTATACGCAACAAAAACTTACTCAGACGATCAGATACCCTGTAACAGCAGTCACCGACACTCTAACCTTTGCTCTGATACCACAACTGTAACACCCCGCCAGAGGTAGGATGCTACCGGCAGGAGACAGGATTGACCCATCTCCATAAGCCCTGAATCTACCGAAATTTCGGCATGAAGTATCCTAAAATCTGGGTAACCTGGATCGCAGTCCAGCATCAAAAGCAATCCAAGAAAATATCAAACCAACAAAAGGACCTCAGGTCCACACAAACTCATCAAAACCACAACCTAAGGGCTCTGTGCCACACAACATCATAAACAATCAAACTTTAATTTATTAATACAAACCACATGCTCAGCACTACAAAATAAAACAATAAATCAGATATCCTAATCTTCTAAAACTTTTCCCAGGACACTTGCGAGGGTGACTGCCGCTTGGGTAATCCACGTCTCGAGAATGACTTCCAAAGCCGAAATGATTGACCAATCTACCAGTCAACCTGCAAAACTGGCAAACTGGTTGGGTATGAGTTTTGAAACTCAGTAAGTAACCCTGCTAGTAATACAACAAACAAGTCAAACATTTATGACAAACAAACAAGTCAAATATATCAGCCGTTTATCAGATTTACTAAGCTACTTCAAATTCGAATTTATTAATTTGTTATTGTTCTTTATTCTTAACTCTTATCAAAGTTTCACATTTTCATATTAACATATGTGCTAATCTAATAGCTAACGCCCAAAGCATACGAAGCAAATCGTATATATCTATACTTTTATCACAATAGTCTAACTTTGAAATATCATCAAATCGCTATGTTAATAAACTTTTCTCAATACCAAATCAAACCTTTCTTAACTTCCTTTAATTACAACATCATTACAATGAATAACAATCGCGATTTATACATTTACACATACCTTAACACACCCCTTTTATATACATGCCAAAAATAATTTCTAAGGTTCTTATACATATGCATGCATACCAATACAGCTTAACAAAGGCGCTTATAACATCTAACACACATTAGTTTCCGAATTCATTAACTCATTTCACATAAGCATTCGTTATCCATATAATCAACGAGCTCCATCATACACACAGTCACACATACAATCATCATACAACTAATCATGACGCAAACTTAACAACCAATACATCACAAGGCATACAGTCAAACAATACATACATATCATGGCACACCAAGTTTGTCACGCGACTACTCATACATAAGCACATTTATAACAAACATTCCAAAACACGAGCCAAACACTCACGTACAAACATATGTTTCAAACATATGAATACACCTCTTGTTACCAAATTCAAATGTCATACCTTTAATAATTCTCATAGCTTTTCCTTTATCGATCAAACAAAATCATTCAGGCTCTCTATCTAGGAACATCTGATATAACATCTTTATCAACTGAACATATCCAACCTATACATATCTTAGTATCATATGCATATACGAATACATACTCATATATATTTACACATTTTCATATTTATTCACATACACAATTCATATCGTTATAGATTCATACCTTTATGTACATTCATACATACGCATAGTCATTAACATCATTAAACCTCTTACTTCATATTATGCTAATAACAAAAGCCATACCTGTGATGATCGTTTCACTTAGCTACACATAACCTTGAACTGCTTCTCAAACTACTTCTTTAACTATCTTCTGTTTTACCTAACATATTAATCATCTATACATGTATATATGTAAAATCAAGATACGAAATCACACATTAAGCTCTCATCGCATGAGTTACTTACCTGGCTTCGCAGACACTCCGACTCTGGACCCGATCTGTCAAAACAAATCACAACACATGTCAGAACCGCTATTTACGGAACTTTCTACTCATCTATATAAACTTCCGAACTTTCCCGGAATACACGAATCCTTACCGACTCTACGGTTTAAGCTTCATCACTCTAATATGCCTTTCTATACTATTCTGAACTAACTAGATAGCCCATATTCTCACTTTACGCGTTTGCGGCAAAACTTGCGGAAAAGTTTCCGCAAACGCTACGGAAGGATCTCGAACCCTCCGAACAAACCCAAAATTACCTATTTACCCTCGTAATGCCATATTTACATCATAATTATGTTTACGACCATCTACGCTCAATCGCGCGAGAGAAACGCCGTTTTACCGGAATCTCGCTAATTCTACCGGATAGATCATATCTCATCCGATTCACCCCGGATTCTACCACATTTATCGTTTTAACATATTATAACATATTCAATTCGTTTCATGCTAATTCGATACACTACGGAATTACTAGAAACATCCGAATAAATAACGGTAAACTTTAAAATGACGAATTCTAAACGGAAAGTCGTACCGAACTTTCGAGGCCATATTCGGACTCCCAACGGCCATACGAACGTGCTGGTGCGATCGGAATTCCGATCGGAGTTACTGTTCACGTTGGGTTACTATTCATCCGAATCTTCTTTCCTTGTTTCGCGTGCAACTGGCCGCTGATCGGCGAAATCGATTCCGCATACTCGTAGTACTCTCCGAGGGCTTCGATTTGGTAGGTGACTCGGGCCGTGAAACGAACTGACGAGCCGGAAATACGAGACCCATTTCCGTGACTTCTTCTCCTCCCTGCGCCGTTTCCGGCCACCATTAGCCTGAACGCCGGCCACCATGAGACGCGCCATCGCCGGAGGAAGCCAGCGCCACTGGTGCGCCGCCGTACGTCGCCGGAATCCCGCCGGCGTTCCCTTCTTTCTTCTCCCTGTCGCACGCGAGCCCCTGCCTCTCTTTTTCTTTTTATTTGGTAAATGCTCTAATAATAATACAAATATCACAAATCTGGGATTTACAAAAATGTCCCCACTACTAAGGGTATTTTCGGAAATCACTAATTTTAAAGCCCTTCTGGTGCGATTCTTGAAAAGTGCTCAACACGAAAGTTGTTCGTCTCAGAAAAACGAGTTCGATGGTTCAAGAACCAACTCGATCTGAGTTCGTTTGCTAATTTCGTGACTAAAACTGTAAACTTTACGCGTAATATAAATATCGCGTAACTGATTCCTTAAAACGACGAGTCTACTGATGCGACAACTCTTCACTTTAAAATATTACAATCTAATTCCAGCATATAAACATTGATTTTCAATTACCATCGTGATCTAAATCCTTAACTTTAATTCGATAACTTTCCCGAACTGTTCCGAAAAACCCGGGATATTACATCCTCCCCTCCTTATAAAAATTTCGTCCTCGAAATTTCTCCATCCTTATTTCTGATCACTCGGAACCAATCGTACGTACTTTACCATCTTGTCCGTATTCAGAAGTCACCATACTTAACACCTTTCAAAAGTTACATATTCCATACATCAATACGAATCATGTTATTTCGAAACAAAACACATCAAATCAAACATTTCATGTCTAAATCAAGCCAAACTTATCATTTCAATTCACATCCATTCATAAAAACACTCTCAAACTGTTTTCAAGCTCATCTATCAACAAAGAGAAAGCAGAACGCGGACTCTACGCAGTCAATCGAATACATCATCTGAAACAAGGAACATAACACATGTTCTTTACGTGCAACACAATATCAAAATGGAAACTTAATACGAATATCATATTATCTATATCATCCATAATACAAAATGGAACTCATTCATTTCACATCATGTCATTCTACATCATATAAGTAAACGACATCAATCAAAGTTTACATCCATACATGTCCCATCGCACATACAACTTTGTATGGCTGATCACATAGCACACATAACCATCATTATATCCAGAAGATCCGTGTCTAACTATAAACTTACATACGTACTCTTATAACGATATAAACTTTTATACCAACAAATACCTCTATCGTCACAACCAGAAGTGACAACCATAATACTCTTATGATGTTGATAGTCTGAAATCTGTCAATGTCTGCCATTATTCAAAATACATTTGGAAACATAAAACGGTTCTTTTTTAAAAAAAAATCGTTTCGAAAATGCATTTTGAAAAATTCTTTTATTGTAAACAAAATCAATTTCAAAAATCCATCATCGTAAAAACCATATCGAGCATCCAGCATAACTCACTGGACGAAACATAAACGAGCGCCCAATGCCCAAATCGCGCGCACAGATCGGGCAATGAACGAACCGATCCCCTGTCGACAGAGGGTTAGGTCGTACCATTTCTGATGGCTTAGACCCTACGATCACCCCGGCGGAAACATATGATGAGTTATGAAAAACATAAATGCATACACCGATCGTCGGGGCGGAAACATAACAATAACCGATCATCTCAGCGGAAACACATCAAGTAAACATTAAAACTATCGCTGAGACGGAAACATATAAATACATCATATCGTAAAATATCAAAAGTAATGTCCAATGCATCAAATCAAAATGCAATTAGTTTGAAATCATTTTCTCCCCAAAACATAAATTTGAATAAATCATTAATGAGTCTTTGATGCAATGTTTTCAAAATAATACCGATCGTCCACTGCTCAGTCGCGCGCAAAGACTGGACAGTGTACGTACCATGTCGACAGAGTAATGGGCCAGCCATTTTCCGATGGTCTGGACCGTAACGATCGCCCCGGTGGCCAACCCGGAACGTAACATAACCGATCACCACGGAGGGTCAAAAATATAAAATCACCAAGCACCGTGGCGGAAACAAATTTTCGAGCGTCTCGGCGGAAACAAATTTTACAGCCTAAAAATATCAAAATCATTTTCGAGCACCGAGACGAAAACATTAATATATCTCAAATCATGAAAACTCAAATCAAACGTCGAGGCAGAAACATTTTCTTTATCCTTTATAATCAAAATCAAAACCTCTGAAAACTTTCTTTCTTCTTCTTTTCTTTTTCTTTTCAAACTCTGTTATGCCAGAAATCAAATTCCAAGTTTTCAAAACATGATTCAAAATATCATTTCAAATTCAGACTATCAACATCATGGAATCTCCCATACTTCAAAACACCTCAGATTCACATTACTCACCTATACATATATACCTATATGAACAACATACTTTAACTTAATGTACCTGTACACAGATAATATATTAATATCATACAAACATGTTTCGATAATCTGAAATCATCAACATCAATCAAAATCATAGCATATCATAGCATATAATATTAATCCAATCAAATAAACAAACATGACTTATATGCTCTATACGCAACAAAAACTTACTCAGACGATCAGATACCCTGTAACAGCAGTCACCGACACTCTAACCTTGCTCTGATACCACAACTGTAACACCCCGCCAGAGGTAGGATGCTACCGGCAGGAGACAGGATTGACCCATCTCCATAAGCCCTGAATCTACCGAAATTCGGCATGAAGTATCCTAAAATCTGGGTAACCTGGATCGCAGTCCAGCATCAAAAGCAATCCAAGAAAATATCAAACCAACAAAAGGACCTCAGGTCCACACAAAACTCATCAAAACCACAACCTAAGGGCTCTGTGCCCACAACATCATAAACAATCAAACTTTAATTTATTAATACAAACCACATGCTCAGCACTACAAAATAAAACAATAAATCAGATATCCTAATCTTCTAAAACTTTTCCCAGGACACTTGCGAGGGTGACTGCCGCTTGGGTAATCCACGTCTCGAGAATGACTTCCAAAGCCGAAATGATTGACCAATCTACCAGTCAACCTGCAAAACTGGCAAACTGGTTGGGTATGAGTTTTGAAACTCAGTAAGTAACCCTGCTAGTAATACAACAAACAAGTCAAACATTTATGACAAACAAACAAGTCAAATATATCAGCCGTTTATCAGATTTACTAAGCTACTTCAAATTCGAATTTATTAATTTGTTATTGTTCTTTATTCTTAACTCTTATCAAAGTTTCACATTTTCATATTAACATATGTGCTAATCTAATAGCTAACGCCCAAAGCATACGAAGCAAATCGTATATATCTATACTTTTATCACAATAGTCTAACTTTGAAATATCATCAAATCGCTATGTTAATAAACTTTTCTCAATACCAAATCAAACCTTTCTTAACTTCCTTTAATTACAACATCATTACAATGACTTAACAATCGCGATTCATATACATTTACACATACCTTAACACACCCCTTTTATATACATGCCAAAAATAATTTCTAAGGTTCTTATACATATGCATGCATACCAATACAGCTTAACAAAGGCGCTTTATAACATCTAACACACATTAGTTTCCGAATTCATTAACTCATTTCACATAAGCATTCGTTATCCATATAATCAACGAGCTCCATACATACACACAGTCACACATACAATCATCATACAACTAATCATGACGCAAACTTAACAACCAATACATCACAAGGCATACAGTCAAACAATACATACATATCATGGCACACCAAGTTTGTCACGCGACTACTCATACATAAGCACATTTATAACAAACATTCCAAAACACGAGCCAAACACTCACGTACAAACATATGTTTCAAACATATGAATACACCTCTTGTTACCAAATTCAAATGTCATACCTTTAATAATTCTCATAGCTTTTCCTTTATCGATCAAACAAAATCATTCAGGCTCTCTATCTAGGAACATCTGATATAACATCTTTATCAACTGAACATATCCAACCTATACATATCTTAGTATCATATGCATATACGAATACATACTCATATATATTTACACATTTTCATATTTATTCACATACACAATTCATATCGTTATAGATTCATACCTTTATGTACATTCATACATACGCATAGTCATTAACATCATTAAACCTCTTACTTCATATTATGCTAATAACAAAAGCCATACCTGTGATGATCGTTTCACTTAGCTACACATAACCTTGAACTGCTTCTCAAACTACTTCTTTAACTATCTTCTGTTTTACCTAACATATTAATCATCTATACATGTATATATGTAAATCAAGATACGAAATCACACATTAAGCTCTCATCGCATGAGTTACTTACCTGGCTTCGCAGACACTCCGACTCTGGACCCGATCTGTCAAAACAAATCACAACACATGTCAGAACCGCTATTTACGGAACTTTCTACTCATCTATATAAACTTCCGAACTTTCCCGGAATACACGAATCCTTACCGACTCTACGGTTTAAGCTTCATCACTCTAATATGCCTTTCTATACTATTCTGAACTAACTAGATAGCCCATATTCTCACTTTACGCGTTTGCGGCAAAACTTGCGGAAAAGTTTCCGCAAACGCTACGGAAGGATCTCGAACCCTCCGAACAAACCCAAAATTACCTATTTACCCTCGTAATGCCATATTTACATCATAATTATGTTTACGACCATCTACGCTCAATCGCGCGAGAAACGCCGTTTTACCGGAATCTCGCTAATTCTACCGGATAGATCATATCTCATCCGATTCACCCCGGATTCTACCACATTTATCGTTTTAACATATTATAACATATTCAATTCGTTTCATGCTAATTCGATACACTACGGAATTACTAGAAACATCCGAATAAATAACGGTAAACTTTAAAATGACGAATTCTAAACGGAAAGTCGTACCGAACTTTCGAGGCCATATTCGGACTCCCAACGGCCATACGAACGTGCTGGTGCGATCGGAATTCCGATCGGAGTTACTGTTCACGTTGGGTTACTATTCATCCGAATCTTCTTTCCTTGTTTCGCGTGCAACTGGCCGCTGATCGGCGAAATCGATTCCGCATACTCGTAGTACTCTCCGAGGGCTTCGATTTGGTAGGTGACTCGGGCCGTGAAACGAACTGACGAGCCGGAAATACGAGACCCATTTCCGTGACTTCTTCTCCTCCCTGCGCCGTTTCCGGCCACCATTAGCCTGAACGCCGGCCACCATGAGACGCGCCATCGCCGGAGGAAGCCAGCGCCACTGGTGCGCCGCCGTACCGTCGCCGGAATCCCGCCGGCGTTCCCTTCTTTTCTTCTCCCTGTCGCACGCGAGCCCCTGCCTCTCTTTTTCTCTTTATTTGGTAAATGCTCTAATAATAATACAAATATCACAAATCTGGGATTTACAAAAATGTCCCCACTACTAAGGGTATTTTCGGAAATCACTAATTTTAAAGCCCTTCTGGTGCGATTCTTGAAAAGTGCTCAACACGAAAGTTGTTCGTCTCAGAAAAACGAGTTCGATGGTTCAAGAACCAACTCGATCTGAGTTCGTTTGCTAATTTCGTGACTAAAACTGTAAACTTTACGCGTAATATAAATATCGCGTAACTGATTCCTTAAAACGACGAGTCTACTGATGCGACAACTCTTCACTTTAAAATATTACAATCTAATTCCAGCATATAAACATTGATTTTCAATTACCATCGTGATCTAAATCCTTAACTTTAATTCGATAACTTTCCCGAACTGTTCCGAAAAACCCGGGATATTACAGTATCCTGTTCAAAACAGATTTTGAACATCATTATATATATTTTATGTACCACACTAAGTATCTAAAATCCAATTTTAATACTTGCTGTGAACACAATTATGACAAACATATTTGAAGTAAGAGCCTTGCTCGTCTTCAATTCCTTCTTAGGATATATCATTTTATCTTCCCAAAAGATTATAATGATTTTGCCTTTGTCATTTTCAATATTCCAGTAGCCTTTGGCCAAGCCTCGGGTTTCTAGAATATCGAAATAAGGTGTGCCTTGCACAACTTGCCTAATTGCAAAGTTTGACTTTGTCTCCTTGAGAATAATCATTAATTCTCCAAGAATTATTTATTGCAATTTTAGTACTTTCTAAAATCAAAAGTATAACGGATTAAGCACTATAATTATCATTATATGAATATTCCAAATTTCATATTCCACTTATTTGCTTAACTCCTGGCTTTAGGTATAATTCATTATTTTTCTAGGACCATCCTGAAATTTATTCCCAATTTGAAAAATAAAACCGTTTAAATACATTTTCGCCCAAGATTATGTCTTAAACATTAATCTTTCATTTTTATATCTTGATTCTAATAGTCCAACTATATAATCAACGATTTGTGGTACTATTTATTATAATGATTATAATAGTCCAACTATATAATCAAATATAATCTAAATTAATTAACCTCAATTACATTGATTACTATAGTCCAACTATAAAATCAACTGTAAACTGAAATTAATTAATTCAAATATATTGATTAATATAATCCAATTATATATAATCAAATATAATACAGTCCAACTGTTTATTAAAAACAACAATTTAAATATTAGTTCAACTAATATTTAATTTAACGACGAAATAATTTGAATGAGCGCGTACGGCGAGTAATTGAACGAGTATTGCAAATTCAATTCTTGCCTCCCACTATTTTTCGGCGAGCCTCTAACCCTCTGTCGAGTACTCGGGAAACCGTGTTTCCTAGTGGGCTAGGATCCCGTTAAATATCACACAATCTTGACTTTGGCCAACAAATTGTATGATACTTAACTAGGTAGATCTCGAAGATCAATTGGATCCCATCCAATTCCTAGATCCAGTAGGCGGATATCCAAATCCTAAACATATATCTTATATATGCCAATACATCCAATGTATTACCTAACCTTTTTCCTCTGAATCAACTAAGCCTTGGCTTTGGCACAACAAACCTAGTGATCCCAGTCAAGTGTGACCCATTGACCATGGAAAGCTTTGTAATCAATGTCGATGGACAAGAAGTGGTCTTGACTTTGGCCAACAAACCACAACTTGGACAAGACACCGATATGGAACAAAGCTCTCGTGATTCAAACACATCTTCGACGGACAAAGGGCTTGACTTTGGCCAACAACCCAATGCCAATCTTGGATCTTGAGTGAGAATCACTCAATGGAAGGAAAAACACTTGATATTGAGCGAGGGTTTTTCGCGTGCAATTGGCTACCAATTTATTATCTTTGTTAAGGTCTCATCATCATACACCCTTAAATATGCATTCTAAACACATAATAAAGCGCATATGAAATAAAATAATAATGATATGCGGATGGATACTTTACATTGATCATAGATCAAATCTCTCATTTTCTCTCTCCAAAGCTAGCACATGTATTTACTTCTACCCGTTACACTACACTTCTAAAGAAACCTCATTTACATTGAGGGGAATAGGTGAGAAGAGAATACAAAGAGTATAGAGGTGATAAGGCTGGACACGCAGGTCCAATTAATAAATCAAATTTATTACAATTTCCAAAATCGTCCCACCCGACTAATATCCATCCGATATACATTATTCATGCATCGCAACCATGTATTCATACAAGCATGTTATCAATCAATCAAATCCAATTAATTAATCTGATAATTAGTTATCATCCAATGTTCAAACAACGATTTGATTTTTGCTCGAGTCAAACTCGTTTTGCGAATAAGTACTCAAAGTACGAATTCTTGAATTAAATTAAACTACATAATTAAATCCAATTTAATACGCATTTAATTCTAATTCACTATTTAATTCCAAATTAAATATTACACCTTTATTAACGAACCTTTACGACTTAAATTCCAAATTTAATCGCAACGGGTCTCAAAGCCCGATTAACATCTAATGTTTATTTAATTAAAGTCCAATGGGCTTTTAATTAATTTCTATAAGGCGTGGATTTTTGGTCAACTCGGGTCAAACCGAAAACCAAAATCCAATCCGGGAGTTACCCCATAAGCCTTTAAATTAATTTTGGCTCATTAGGCCCAATTAAATAATTAAGGTCCATTAAGTCATAATTGGACCTTTTGGATTCGGTTTTGGGCCTAATTGGATCCAACCAATTTTGCCTAAACCCAACTTTGTTACAACAAAGCCCAAAAGCCCAATTACAAACTAACAAGCCCAATTTCCAAAATAAAGCCCAAATTAATTAACTTATAAAATTCCAAATTTCACAATTAATTAACCTAAGTGTAATACACAATCAATTACCCAATTAACATTTCTAAAACATCAATTAGCCTAATTAATCATGTACTTTAACAACCAAATAGTGTCCAACAGAATTCAATTAAAATCAAACCCAATTTACATGCTTTAAGTCTCGGCAATTAGGGGTTTTTCAATCCGATTCGGTTTCAATCCAATTGAATCCACAATCATCATTTCCCAAATCAATTCAATTCATCCAATGAATTAAAACAAAAAATCACAATGAATTTCATGTTTTTGATTTTCGGCCAACCCATTAATTTTGGGCAAAATGTTCCAAATCAAAATTCAATCCAATTAAACTTCAATACAACATTACCCAATTGTTTTAAGTCATCCAATGATCAAACAAAACAAAATTACCAAGACATTAGGGTTATCCAATTTTCGGCCATGCCTCCAATTTGGGGAAAATTGATCCAATCCAATTTTCTTGAAATTGATCACACACAATCTCAATTAAACATGTTTTAAGCATACTTAAACATCCAATTTAATTAAAACATGCTCAAACACATTTTACCCAATTTCAAGTTACATGTTCAACCTAAAGAATTGGGGAAAATTGATCCAATCCAATTTTCTTGAAATTGATCATGCACAACTTCAATTAATCAACATACAGCATACTTATCAATCAATTCAACCAAATCATGCTTCAATTGATTTTACCCAATTTGTCATGCCCAAAATTTAGGGAAAATTGAATCCAATCCAATTTCTTGAAATTGATCATACACAACTTCAATTCAACCTCATTCAAGCATACTTCATCAAACAATTCAACCAAATCATGCCTAAATCGAGTTTACCCAATTTTAACCCTAACTTTTTTCATGCTTGATAATAGCTCAAGATACCATTGTTGAGTTCTAATATATGTCCCAAGATCAACAAATCAAGCAAGAAAACATGAATACACAAATGGAGAATGCGGAATATACTCACATTGAATTCGGTTTTGATGCAAAGAAGAACAAAAAATGTTTTGGCCTCCTCCATGAAGCTCGGCAGTAGCTATATTTGACAGGGGGCTGCTCGGTTTTGGTCCATCTTGTTCCTTGAAGATTCGGCTATTGAAGACCACCATGGAAGCTCCAAGCTTCAAACTTCAAAATCAATTCCAAGCTCACAAACTCACTTCCCTATCACCTTTGTATAACCCTATGGTGTGCTAGCACTTCTTCTTCTTTATTGCTTCTCATTAATTCGGCCATAACCAGAAAAATGGAGAGAAGAATCGTCTCCAAGCCGTGAGGAAGAAGAGAAAAAGAGAGGGAAAATAAAGCTTCACAAAAACCGTGAACTTGCATTGAGGAGAGAGAGAATAAAAGCCTTTTATTATATATATTTATTTCATTTACCAAGTAAATAAATAAATAAACATATGTATTACTTTAATACAAAAGTTAAATGGAAAAAGCAAAAGGCAAAAGTCCTTTCACATTTATTCCCATCACCTTTTACTATTCTCATCAAGTCACTTTAATAAAGTGACAACATGTCATGTCACATCGCATCACTCAAAGTGACAAGTGATTTGACAATTGATGCGACTAGCGATTTGACGCTTGATGTGACTTGCGTGCCGCGCTCGAATTCGAAATGCGAATGCGCTCGCAATCACTCTAGGGCTCGGGTTCGTTAATTCCAAATTAATGAATTTTTTCGTCGCGTCGTAATTAAATGATTACGCCTAGCGAAATCACTATTCACGTCGCTAACGAATTAATTCTAAATTAATTCGTTCGCCCGAATTAAAATCGAATTTTAATTCCGCGTCGAAATCCAATTTTTTTTAATATATCAAATATATTAATTTTTATCGATTAATTCCAAATTAATCGTTCTCTCTCTTTAATTAATATTTTATCCCAGATAAAATATCTCCGTGATTAATCCCAGATTAATTTTCTCTCTCCTAATTAATCTTCTCTCTTTACTAATTAATCTCAGATTAATCATAGTGCGAGTCATACGTCATCGGTGAATCTTCAGGAAGCGACCCATGAGATCTCCGGATATATTGGCAGTAAATACGGTCGTCAGACTATCCGAACACGTAAGTACCTCGTACTACGTTTATACCGATTTACAAGACAAGGTTGGCTTCTAGCAAAGCGTCATGCCTACCCAATTCTCCAGAAATATTCTTACAGGAATATATAGATCTGTATCAAGCGTAGTATACCGTAGTATTGCGTATATCAGCCCAGTATCAGATAGTCACGTGCTAGGGCTGGGGCTGGATAAGTGTCTGCCCCGTCCGAAGCACATGTCGGATGTCTGGTAACTAGTCTCTATAATCGGATATATATGACCTTGTCATAATATCCCGATGGCCGGCCAGCACTTAAGAGCACTAATACCGTATCCTGCGTGACATCATCTCCACTATAACTGGAGTGATACTTCCGTCTTGACATCACACCCAATACACTACGACTCTTTGATAAACCCAGAAGTGGTGTACACAGAACCGGTTAAAGCCCTGTACCACCAAGACCAAAGTCTACCGATTATCGCAAGTATTAGCGATGTAAGTCTCAGGTTAAGACTATACACACCTACCTTGATTTCGGCCTCCCATAGACACATAGTCATAATACCAATGGGATTCCGAGGGGTCTATCCAGAGCGAAGCTGTTTCCCGTACCATTGGTGAAACACGACCTCCTATCGCACTTGCATAAGTATCCGATACTTATATATATGAGAACTATGCCGTTGTGCCCTCACAACTCACACAAGTGCAATACTAGCCTATTCCGCATTATTGATGTCCAGTCTCGATAATACTCCGGCTAGGGATATTTAATGATTAAACCTTCGGGGACTGATACTGTCTCATATCATTCTCAGTCCAGGAACTAATCATATGGACCTCTCTTCATTTATATATCTATGGTGATCTAATCACAAATGATGATAGTGCAATTTCCTTGTCACATAGTTAATTTGCTACAACAACCACAATGATCTGTGCAAATAGTGACGCTATGGGTTATTTTGTCCAACATTAACTTCAATCCAGTGACTATCACTTGGATTGGTCTGATTGTGTCTCCATACGCTGAAAGCGTATGAGACACCAGGTCACGTACATTTTAAATGTACAATTTCTCAGAGAGTGTTAACAACTTTAAATCTATCCCAATAGATCTTTATTCCTAGAATAAAGGTTGTTACTCCTAAGAATTCTACGGAGAATTATCTCGAAAGCCAAGCTTTCGTTGATTGTTTTATGGGAATTTCATTTCCAAGAAATGACATATATTATCATTATTTTATGCAGGACATTCATTGTCAGTGCGCTCCCACTAACCTCCTTATATACACAAGAATTATTTTCGTTTTGAATTAAATCATAAACCATTATGATTACATCAAAATGTCAGCTCCAAGAACCTTAAGCTTGCTTCAATCCAAACATGGATCGAACAACCCGTAAACCTAGTTTGCTGGTTTAGGTACGACAAAATCGTCAGGATGTTATAAACATCCTCCAAAAGGTTTTCGTTTAAGGAAAGCGATTTTGATCTTTAACAGACACATTTCATAAATGTACAATTTCAGCAAGCATTATCCAAATGGATTTACTGTGGCAACAGGTAAAAGGTTGAACCGTAATCAACACAATGTTGATAACGATACCTTTTCGCTAAAAGCTTAGCTTTGTACGTTGGTATGTTGCCATCCATATATGTCTTCCTTGAAGACTTATACTGTACCAGTAGGCATAATGCCTTGCGGTACATCAACTAGTGTCCAAACACAGTTGGTATACATGGAATCCATTTTGGACTCATGGCACTTTGCCATAAAAGGGAGTCGATACCTTGTATCACTTCCTCAAACGTAGTCGGTTGGTCTACCTCAACAAGATTGACATCTTTATGAGGTGAGATCAGAAACCCATACCCTTGGTTGTTTTCTGATTCTCTCTGATCTACGCGGTTATTGTGTATTCGAAGATTAATGGTATAGTTTCATCATTGATGAACTATCTGTGTTCCATTAAGGACTTCGTGCCTTGAACAGAATTACTCCGATTTTCATCGAGTTATACCATCATCCCACTTACCACTGCATATCGGTATTCCTCTTTGGAAAACCGCATGGTGAGCAACAATAACATTGTTCTCTCGTGAGATGCATAAGTACTATACTTATGGCCTTGGTTGTTTTTTGATTCTCTCCGATCTACGCGGTTCTTGTGTATTCGAAGATTAATGGTATAGTTTCATCATTGATGAACTATCTGTGTTCCATTAAGGACTTCGTGCCTTGAACAGTATTACTCCGATTTTCATCGAGTTATACCATCCTCCCACTTACCACTGCATATCGGTATTCCTCTTTGGAAAATCGCATGGTGAGCAACAATAACATTGTTCTCTCGTGAGATGCATAAGTACTATACTTATGGTTTCCCCTAGGATAACCTATAATTTGGCACTTATCCAATTTGGGTTTTGGTTTGGTATCATCCAAATGTATGACCAGCATTCCCAAATCTTACGGAGTGTGAAACCCTGTTTCTTTCCTGTTCATATCTAATATGAATCATGTCAAACAGATTTATATGGAACCTTATTCTAAATAAGTATTGCACTGTTAATGCATATCCGTTGAAGGAAATGGTAACTCAGAGCGACTCATGATTAGCCTTATCATGTCCAACAAAATTTGGTTTCTCCGTACGGACAAACAGTCAAACTGACATGTCTCGGGAGGAGTCCTCATTGAAAGAATACTATACTCTTTCACGCATTTTTGAAACTTACTGCTTAAGTATTTTCAATTACGGTCCTACCACGACGGTTTAATACTTTAGACGATCTGTTTGTCTACTTCGTGTCGAAACTATAAAAGTTATCGATTTGTGTTCTTCAAAAGAAACACATAACCATAACATGATGCCATATCCGTTAAGGTCACGAAATATTCATATTCACATCTAGCATTGCTAGATATGGGCCCACTTACTTCACTATGAATAGGGCTAACAGATCGGTGGCACTTTCACTATTACCAAGTAAATAGCGTTTCAGGTATTTTACCTAATAAACTAGATTCGTAGACTTTATTTGAATAGTCAAATCAGTCCTAGTACCCACTCTTTAAAAGCGTGGATATACGAGTCTTGTTTAATTGTGTCCCAGACAACAATGCCAAAAAAAGTCTCTTAACTGATCAAATCAGTTTGAGCTATTTATTTGTCATGATTTATTTGAGATATTATTTATATTCAAAATATAAATTATGTTACTCACATCTAATGTGTTTATCATAATATCATTCTTTTATAATGAAACACTTTAGTGTTCTAGAATATTAAGGTCTATCCGTAACGGATTAAACACTGATATAAAGATAATGTTTCTAGTCAAACTAGTTACATTATAACAGTTCTTAATTTAAGTACATACCCAAAAGGTAGTTCCTAAACTTAGGATTCTACGGTTGAAACATTGACTTTCGTCCCGTTTCCGATTCGCAGATTAATCTCAGCTTGAAGTCAGTATCCTGCTCACAGCAGATTCTGAACATCAATCCATATAATTTATGTACCACACTTAGTATTTTAAAATCCAATTTTAATACTAGTAATAGACATAATATTGACAAACATTCTTAAAGTCGGAGCCTTGCCCTTTCTTTAATTCCTTCGTGTCTGCCATATCCAAACGGCAGTCACTTTAGGATATGTCATTTATCTTCCCAGAAGATCATAATGATTTTGCCTTTGCCCTTTCAAATATTTCAGAAGCCTTTGGCCAAGCCTTGGGTTTCTAGAATATTGATGTATGGTGCGCCTTGCGCAACTTACCTAATTGCAAAGTTTGACTTTATCTCCTCGAGAATAGTCTTTAACCCTCCAAGAGTTATTTATTGCAATTTTAATACTTCTTAAATCTAACCATAGATTTATGACAAGTATATCGAATTAAGCACTTAAGTTATCATCACATAAATCTTCCAAAGATTATGCTCTACTATTTGCTTAATTCTTGGCTTAGGCATAATAGGTTATTTTATCAAATAAAGTAACTTATTATTTATTTCCAGGACCATCCTGAAATTATTCCCAATTTAAAATATAGTCGTTTAAATATATTTTCACCTAGGATTATGTTTTAAACACTAATCTTTCATTCATATTGATTCTAATAGTTCAACTATTTAATCAACGATTTGTGGTACTATGTATTATATTGATTATTATAGTCCAACTATACAATCAAATATAATTTAAATCAATTAACCTCAATTACATTGATTACTATAATCCAATTATAAAATCAACTGTAAATTGAAATTAATTAATTCAAATATATTGATTACTATAATCCAATTATAAAATCAACTGTAAATTGAAATTAATTAATTCAAATATATTGATTACTATAATCCAATTATATAATCAACTATAATGCAGTCCAACTGCTTATTAAAACAACAATTTAAATATTAGTCCAACTAACATTTAATTTATATGACGAATAATTTGAATGAGCGCGTATGGCAAGTAATTAAATGAATATTGCAAATTCAATTCTTGCCTCCCACTATTTTTCGGCGAGCCTCTAACCCTCTGTTGAGTACTCGGGAAACCGTGTTTCCTAGTGGGCTAGGATCCCGTTAAATATCACACAATCTTGACTTTGGCCAACAAATTGTATGATAATTAACTAGGTAGATCTCTAAGATCAATTGGATCTCATCCAATTCCTAGATCCGGTAGGGAGATGTTGAGTTTCAATCAAGTCCCAAGGATCATAAATCATGCAAAAACGAGTTGAATACATATCATATGAGGTGCGGAAAAGACTCACAATGATCGGTTGGATGCTCCGAAGATGAACCACGAACTGCTCTCCCTTGCTCGGCAGTGAGCTGCGCGTGGTAGGGGCTGCACGGTGGTGACTAGTTCGGCTTCTCCAAGGTTCGGCCATGGGAGACACCATTGAAGCTCCAAGCTTCAAGCTTCCAAGCTCACGAACTCGCTTCCCTATCACCTTTGTATTCCTCCATGAGTGTGCTAGCACATAGATCTTGTAACAAGATCATTGCTTCTCCAATTTCTTTCGGTCAAATCAGAGAAAGAGATGAAGAAATCGGTCCAAGACCGAGAGAGAAGATGAAGAAGTTTTGGCTCCAAAAATGAGCAAAAACGTGAAGGAGAGAGAGAGTGAATTAATGAAAAAGAAAAATTGTAAGGCTTTATATTTTCCCAAAAAATAATAAACCATTTACTTTTTCCAATTTCAAAAACAAACATTAAATGCTTGTCAATCACTACAAATCAACTCACATCAATCACTCAAATGTCACATCACTCAAAGTGACATGTGATTTGATGCTTGATGTGACATGCGATTTGACGCTTGATTGACTTGTGTGCCGCACTCGAATTCGAAATGCGAATGCGCTCGCAACAATCCCGGGCTTGGGTTCGTTAATTCCAAATTAACAAATTTTCGTCGCGTCGTAATTAAATGATTACGCCTAGCGAATTCACTATTCACGTCGCTAACGAATTAATTCTAAATTAATTCGTTCGCCCGAATTAAAATCTAATTTCAATTCTGCGTCGAAATCTAATTTTGTTATAATATATCGAATATATTAATTTATCGATTAATTCCAAATTAATCGTTCTCTCTCTTTAACGATATTTTATCCGAGATAAAATATCTCCGTAATTAATCCCAGATTAATTTTCTCTCTCATCCAATTAATCCCAGATTAATTAAAGTGCGAGTCATACGTCATCGGTGAATCTTCAGGAACCGACCCATGAGATCTCCGGATATATTGGCAGTAATAATCGGTCGTCGGACTATCCGAACACGTAAGTACCTGTACTACGTTATACCGATTTACAAGACAAGGTTGGCTTCTAGCAAAGCGCCATGCCTACCCAATTCTCCAGAATATTCTTACAGGAATATATATAGATCTGTATCAAGCGTAGTATACCGTAGTATTGTGCATATCGGCCCAGTATCGGATAGTCACGTGCTAGGGCTGGGGCTGGATAAGTGTCTGCCCCGTCCGAAGCACATGTCGGATGTCTGGTAACTAGTCTCTATAATCGGATATGTATGACCTAGTCATAATATCCCGATGGTTGCGCAACACTTAAGAGCACTAATACCGTATCCTGCGTGACATCATCTCCACTATGACTGAAGTGATACTTCCGTCTTGACATCACACCCAATACACTACGACTCTCTGATAAACCCAGAAGTGGTGTACGCAGAACCGGTTAAAGCCCTGTACCACCAAGACCAAAGTCTATCGATTATCGTAAGTATTAGCGATGTAAGTCTCAGGTTAAGACTTACACACCTACCTTGATTTCGGCCTCCCATAGACACATAGTCATAATACCAATGGGATTCCGAAGGGTCTATCCAGAGCGAAGCTGTTTCCCGTACCATCGGTGAAAAACACAACCTCCTATCGCACTTGCATAAGTATCCAATACTTATATATATGAGAACTATGTCGTTGTGCCCTCACAACGCGCACAAGTGCAATACTAGCCTATTCCGCATTATCGATGTCCTATCTCGATAATACTCCGGCTAGGGATATTTAATGATTAATCCTTCGTGGACTGATACTGTCTCATATCATTCTCAATCCAGGAACTAATCATAGGGACCTCTCTTCATTTATATATCTATGGTGATCTAATCACAAATGATGAGAGTGCAATTTCCTTGTTACATAGTTAATTTGTACAACAACACCATGATCTGTTCAAATAGTGACGCTATGGGTCATATTATCCAACAATCTCCCACTTGGCACATAGCCAGTCACTCAAGTGTCCCACACCCGAACTATGAACGGTTCGCTCAAATTGCTGAGGAAAGGTTTTCGTCAGCGGATTTGTTTAATTATCGTCTGACGCGATTTACACGATCATCACATCGCCACGATGTATTATCCGAACGAATCAGATGATATAGAAGTATATATCAGCGGATTTGTTTAAACATGCTGAAGTGCGATTAATCCTTCTTGGAAGTTTTTTTTGCCATTCTGATATTAGTCCGTTTGGTCGTATCTGGGTATGTTGGAATCCTAGTGATGTTGTTGTTAGCATTATTCAGTCCTCTGCTCAAGCTATTCAT
The DNA here is from genome assembly GCA_019454045.1 of Zanthoxylum bungeanum. NCBI lineage: Eukaryota > Viridiplantae > Streptophyta > Magnoliopsida > Sapindales > Rutaceae > Zanthoxylum > Zanthoxylum bungeanum. Next base: position 33,294 of record SKCR01046789.1, read on the forward strand.
TGCCGTGTGACTCCTATTTCTGGGGTTTGGAATTGTGTAGTTTCAGTGGTTTATGGTGAGTGTGATTACGAGAAGCGGCGGGATCTTTGGGCTGACCTGATAATTGTGGTAGTATGGTTGATGATTCCCCATGGCTTGTTTTAGGTGATTCAATGCTATCCGTTCTCCGTTTGAGCATAGTGGTGGATCTGTGGCTTGGCCAGCTTGGAAAGATGACTTGGGTTGCTGTTTGGGTCAAGCTGGCTTGGATGATCTGCAGTTTTCTGGGTGTAAGTTTACTTGGTTTAATAAGCAGATTCAGTCTCCTATTTGGCGCAAGTTGGACCGTGTTCTGGTAAATCCTTCTTGGGAGTGTATTTTCCCGGGTTCTTCTGCCCGCTTTCTTCCTTCCCGTATCTCTGATCACTCTCCTATGGTTGTTAAGCTTGCAGAGCTCCCTAAGAGGAAGCTACCCTTTAAATTCTTTCAGTTTTGGGTGGATCATCCTGATTTTCTCTCTGTTGTGGCTAGGGCTTGGGATATTGATGTTCATGGTTCTCCAATGTTCCGGTTATGTTGTAAGCTAAAGAATGTTAAGTTGGCTTTGAAGAAATTTAATGTTGAGCATTTCTCTAAGATTTCTTGTCGAGTTTTGGAGATCAGGAAGGAGTTGGACAGAGTACAGTGTGCTTTACAGGACTTCCCCAGTGACCCTGCTCTGTTAGCTGAGGAAGCTCGTCTTTCAGTGAGTTATGGTGATTTGAGTCGGGCTGAAGAAGGCTTTAATAGACAGAAATCTCGTGTTCAGTGGCTTAACCTTGGGGACAGAATTCTAAGTTCTTCTTTACCGCTATGAAAGTTTTCATGGTCGTAGTAAGGTTACTTCTATTACTAAGGAGGATGGTACCCGTGTGGAGGAAGATGCTTTGGTTAGAGATGAGATTGTTTCTTTTTTTGAGTCCCTTTTAGGTCCTCAGCATCGTCAGCAGGATTTTGATAGGGTGACCCTCCAATCTGCTATTACTAGACATGTGACTGAGGAGCAGAGTATGGCTCTTTCTCGAGAGGTTGAGGATGAGGAGATTAAGGCTGTTCTGTTCGGGTTGAAAGACAATAAAGCTCCAGGTCCGGATGGGTTTAATTCGGGTTTCTTTAAGAAGTGTTGGAATATTGTGGGGAATGATGTCTTATGTGCTATTCATTCATTCTTTTCTTCTGGACGTCTTTTGAGGCAGGTAAATACTACATCCATTGCTCTGATTCCTAAGATTCCTAATCCTTCCCAGGTTAAGGATTATAGGCCCATTTCTTGTTGTAACACCATTTACAAGTGCATTGCTAAGCTGATTGCGAACAGAATTAAGGTCATCCTCCCTTCAGTGATCAGTCAGAATCAATCTGCTTTTGTCGAGGGAAGGCGTATTAGCGACAATATTCTCTTGTGTCAGGAATTGGTTCGGAATTATCACCGGAATAGCGGTTCCCCGAGGTGTGCTCTTAAGATTGACTTGATGAAAGCTTATGACACTGTTCGTTGGGATTTTTTGGTTGAGGTTCTGCGTACTGTTGGTATTCCTGAGAGGATGGTGGGTTGGATTCAGGAGTGTATGACTACTACGAGATTCTCTGTTTCTATTAATGGAGAGCTGCATGGATTTTTCCCTGGGGGTCGTGGGTTGCGACAAGGTGATCCTATGTCTCCTTATCTTTTGTTTTGGCTATGGAAGTTTTATCAGGCCTTCTTCGTAATATGGCTACTGATCCGGGTTTCCAGTTCCACTGGCGGTGTTCAAAGGACCGTCTTACTCATCTCTGTTTTGCAGATGACCTTATGATTTTTTGTAAAGCAGATGCATCCTCTGTTTCTTTGATCAAGGATTGTATTGGGCAGTTCAGTTGTTTATCAGGTTTAATTCCGAATCCAGCTAAGAGTCATCTCTTCTCTTCTGGCATCTCTCTTTCTATGCAAGACCAACTGCGTGATGTGTTAAGATTCCAGGTGGGGACTCTTCCTGTGAGGTATTTGGGGGTTCCTTTGATCTCTACTAAACTTAGGGCCTCTGACTGTGCTTCTCTTGTGGATCGTATTGTTATGCGTGCTAAAAGTTGGAGTTGTAAGTTTCTCTCTTATGCAGGTCGGCTCCAGCTTATAAAGTCTGTTTTGTTCTCCATTCAAGTTTATTGGTCTTCTTTATTTATTCTTCCTAAGTCAGTGATTAGGAAGGTGGAGACTATCCTACGTTCTTTCCTTTGGAAGGGTAGTGCGCTTATCCTACTGGGGCTAGAGTAGCTTGGACCAAAATTTGTTTACCTCTTAAGGAGGGGGGCCTGGGTATAAAGAGTCTGGAAGCTTGGAATAGAGCGGCTATTGTCAAGCATATTTGGTTTCTCTGTTCTGGGCAGGTTTCTTCTTGGTCTACTTGGGTTTACTCTTATTTACTGAGGGGGAGAAGTTTTTGGGAGATCCCACGTCCTTCTGATTGCTCTTGGAGTTGGCGTAAGATTTTGGAGCTTCGTTCTTGGTCCCGTCGGCGGATGAGTGTGAGTATTGGGAATGGTGAGTCGACTTTATTGTGGTTGATAATTGGCACCTGTAGGCCCGATTGTGGACTCGTTGGGCGAGAGAGTGATTTATGATTCTGGCTTGGATAGGATGGCGACAGTTGCTTCCATTATCTCTGATTCTGTTTGGCATTGGCCTCCTTCTAGATCTGCTGCTCTTGTTGATTTGGCTCAGACTCACCTTCCGTCTCCTTCTAGTTTGAGGGAGGATGTGCTGGTTTGGGAGGATGATAGACATGGGAGATTTTCTGTGGATAGTGCCTGGAATGCTTTGAGGTCAAGGAGACCCGAGATGCCTTGGTCCCGAGTTGTCTGGTTTCGGAAATCTATTCCCCGCCATTCTTTTCTTCTTTGGATGATTATTCAGGGAGGCCTTTGTACTCAGGACAGTCTGATGAAATTTGGTATATCCTCATGCTCGCGGTGTATTTTGTGTGGTTGTTCGAGTGAGGACATCGATCATCTTTTCTTTCAATGCCTCTTTTCATCGAGGGTTTGGTCGTCTGTGCTAGCCATGTGTGGTTTAGATAGGAGCTGTCGAGATTGGCGCCAAACTGTTGAGTGGCTTTGTCAGTTTTCCGGTGCCTCTTTATATCATCTTCTGGTTCGTCTGTCATTTGCAGCGTCAGTTTACCATATATGGAGGGAGAGGAATGCTCGCACTCATGATATGCCTCTTAGGCCAGTTTCTGTTCTTCTATATGATATTGTTTTTGATGTTCGGAATCGTGTTAGTTCTTTACGTAAGGTGAATCCATCTTATGACAATAAATGGCTTCACCTTTCGTGGCACCTGCCCGATGACATCTTTAGTTGATCTCTTGTAGCCGTTTGGCTTTCTTCTAGGAGGGCCTGTCCTCTCTAGATCCTGGGGGATGCCCCTTTGCTTTTGTATAGTTTTTCTTTTGGTTATAATACTTACCTTATCCAAAAAAATAATCGCATTTGTTGTTTATTCGGAAACGTTATCTGCCGGAATATTTCCAGCTTACTGTCCCGTTAATCAAACTTATAGTACCGCAGTATTTACCGATTTGGAACTTGCAGCAGTGATCCTAGTCACTTCAAGTTCTCCTACTCCATAATTTAAGACAGCATCTTTAGTTCTCTAAGATACTAATAGATGTCCTTAACTTCAATCCAATGACTATCACTTGGATTGTCCTGATTGTGACTCCATATGCTCAAAGCGTATGAGACACCATATCAAGTACGTTTTAAATGTACAATTTCCCAGAGTGTTAACAACTCCAAATCTATCCCTAGTAGATCTTTATTCCTTGAATAAAGGTTGTTACTCCCCAGAATTCTACGAAGAATTTCTTATGAAAGCCAAGCTTTCACCGATTGCTTTATGGGAATTTCATTATCAGTGCTCTCCCACTAACCTCCTTATATACACAAGAATTATTTCATTTTGAGTCAAATCATAACCATTATGATTATTTCAAAACGTCAGTTCCAAGAACCTTATGCTTGTTTCAATCCAAACATGGATCGAATAACCCGCAAACCTTGTTTGTCGGTTATACAAAATCGTCAGGATGTTGTAAGCATCCTCCAAAAGGTTTCCTTTTCAGGAAAGCGATTTTGATCTGCAACTGACACATTTCATAAATGAAATATGCAGTTATCAACAAGCATCTTCAAAATGGATTTACCACGGCAACAGGTAAAAGGTTGAATCGTTATTAACACAATGTTGATAACGATACCTTTCCGTCAAAAGCCCAGCTTTGTACGTTGGTATGTTGCCTTCCATGTATGTCTTCCTTGAAGACGTTTAATGTATCAATAGGCACAATGCCTTGTGGTACAACAACTAGTATTCAATAGTTGTTATACATGGAATCCATTTCGGATTCATGGCACTTTGCCATAATAGGGAGTCGATACCTCGTATCACTTCCTCAAAACGTAGTCGGTGGATATACCTTCATAAGATTGACATCTTTATGAGGTTAGATCAGAAACCCATACCCTAGGTCGTTTTTGACTCTATCCGATCTACTCAGTTCTTGTGTATTCGAAGATTAATGGTATAAATTCATCATTGATGAACTATATGTGTTCCATTAGGAATAGGTGCCTTGAATAGTATTACTCCGATTTTCATCGAGTTTTACTAACCTCCCACTTACCACTGCATGTCTGTATTCCTCTCAGGAAAACTGCATGGTGAGCAACAATCTAATTGTTCTCTGGTGAGATGTATAAATACAATACTTATGGTATCCCTAGGATAGCCTACAATTGACACTTATCCAATTTGGGTTCTAGTTTGGTATCATCCAAACATATGCCTAGCATCCCAAATGGTCAGGAATGAGAAACCCGGTTTCTTTCCCGTTCATATCTAATATGTAATCTGTCAAACAGATTATTATGGAACCTTATTCTAAATAAGTTATTGCACTGTTTATCTATATCCATTGAAGGAAATGGTAGCTCAGAGCGACTCATGATTAGCCTTATCATGTCTAACATGATTCGGTTAATCCGTTCGGACACACCGTCACTTTGACGTGTTCCGGGAGGAGTCCTCATTTGAAAGAATACTATACTCTTTCAAGTATATAAGAAACTTATTGCTTAAGTATTTTCCATTACGGTCTTACCGTGACGGTATAATACTATAGCCGATCTGTTTGTCTATTTCGTGTCGAAACTCTAAAAGTTTCCGATTTGTGTTCTTCAAAAGAAACACATAACCATAACGTGATGCCACATCCGTTTAAGGTCACGAAATATTCATATCTACATCTAGCCTAGCTAGACATGGGCCCACTTACTTCACCATGAATAGGGCTAACAGATCGGTGGCCCTTTTACTATTACCAAGTAAATAGTATTTTAGGTACTTTACCTAATAAACTAGATTCGCAGACCTTATTTGAATAGTCAAATCAGTCCTAGTACCCACTCTTCAAAAGCGTGGATATACGAGTCTAGTTTAATTGTGTCCTAGACAACAATGCCACAAATAAGTCTCTATTGTTCAAATCAATTTGAGCTATTTATTTGTCATTTTATATGTTTGAGATTTTATTTATATTCAAAATATAAATTCTGTTATTTACATCTAATGTATTTATCTCAATATCATCTTTATATAATAAAAAACTTAGTGTTCTATAATATAAAGGTTTTATCCGCAACGGATTAACACTGATATAGAGATAATGTCTCTAGTCAAACTAGTTACATATAATAGTTCCTAATTTAAGTACACACCCAAATGGTAGTTCCTAAACTTAGGTATCTACGGTCGAAACAGCGACTTTCGTCCCGTTTCCGATTCGCAGAGAAATCTCTGCTTGAAGTCAGTATCCAGCTCATAGCGGATTCTGAACATCAATACATATTTTATTGTACCACACTAAGTATTTAAAATCCAATTTCAATACTAGTAGTGAACAGTACTTTGACAAATATTTTTAAAGTTAGAGCCTCGCCCTTTCTTTAATTCCTTCGTGTCTGCCATATCCAAATGGTAGTCACTTTGGTATATGTCAATTATCTTTTCAATATTTTAGGAACCTTAGGCCAAGCCTTGGGTTTTTAGAATATCGAAACGATGTGCACCTCGTGCTACATGCCCAATTGCAAACTTTGACTTTATCTCCTCTAGAATAGTCAATTATTCTCCAAGAATTATAAATTGCAATTTTAATATTTCTTAAATCTAAAATTAGATTTATGACAAGTATATTAATTAAGCACTAAAGTCATCATCACATAAATCTTCCAAAGATTTTATGCTCTACTTATTTTGCTTAATTTTGGGCTTAAGGTATAATAAGTTATTTTATCAAATAAAGTAACCTATTATTTATTCCCAATTTGAAAATTAAATCATTTAAAATATTTTAATCCCAGATTATATTTTAAATATCCAACTTTTCAATTTTATCTTGATTACAATAGTCCACTATTTAATCAACGATTAATGGTACTATATATTTTATAATGATTATAATAGTCCAACTATATAATCACAAATATAATCCAATTAATTAACCTCAATTACATTGATTGCTATAATCCAATTATAAAATCAACTGTAAAGTGAAATTAATTAATTCAAATATATTGATTAATATAATCCAATTATATATAATCAAGTATAATACAGTCCAACTGTTTATTAAAACAACAATTTAAATATTAGTCCAACTAACATTTAATATTACGACGAAATAATTTGAATGAGCGCGTATGGCGAGTAATTGAACGATATTGAAAATTCAATTCTTGCCTCCCACTATTTTTCGGCGAGCTCTAACCCTCTGTCGAGTACTCGGGAAAAACCGTGTTTCCTAGTGGGCTAGAATCCCGTTAAATATCACACAATCTTGACTTTGGCCAACAAATTGTATGATAATTAACTAGGTAGATCTCGAAGATCAATTGGATCTCATCCAACTCCTAGATCCAGTAGGTGGACATCCAAGTCCCAAACATATATCTTATATATGCCTATACATCGAATGTATACCCTAACCTTTTTCCTCTGAATCAACTAGGCCTTGGCTTTGGCACAACAAACCTAGTGATCCCAGTCAAGCGCGGACCCATTGACATGGAAGCTTCGTAATCAATGTCGTTGGACAAGAAGTGGTCTTGACTTTGGCCAACAAACCACAACTTGGACAAGACACCAATATGGAACAAAGCCTCGTGATTCAAACACATCTTCGACGGACAATGGCTTGACTTTGGCCAACAACCCATGCCAATCTAGGATCTTGAGCAAGAATCACTCAATGGAAGGAAAAGACGCATGATATTGATGAGGGCTTTTCGTGTGCAAATTGGCAACCAATTTATTATCTTTGTTAAGGTCTCATCACCATACCCTAAAACATGCATTTAAACACATAATAAAGCGCATATGTAAAAATAATAATGATATGCGGATGGATATTTTACACATTGATCCTAGATCAAATCTCTCACTTTCTCTCTCCGCTAGCACAAATATTTCTTCTACCCGTTACACTACACTTCTAAAGAAACCTCATTTACATTGGGGGGAATAGGTGAGAAGAGAATACAAAGAATAAGAGGTGATAAGCGGCTGGACTCGCAGGTCCAATAATAAATCAAATTTATTACAACAATTCCAAAATCGCCCCACCCGACTAATATCCATCCGATATACATTATTCAAACATCACAACCATGTATTCATACAAGCATGTTATCAATCAATCTAATCAAATTAATTAATCTGATAATTAGTGATCATCCAATGTTCAAACAACGATTTGATTTTGTTCGAGTCAAACTCGTATTGCGAACACGTACTCAAAGTACGATTTCTCAAATAAAATTAAATTACATGATTAAATCCAATTTAATACGTATTTAATTCTAATTCATTATTTAATTCCAAATTAAATGTTACACTTTATAAAATAAACCTTTACGACTTAAATTCCAAATTTAATCGTTACGGGTTCAAAGCCCGATTTATATCCAATATTAATTTAATAAAGTCCAATGGGCTTTTAATTAATTTCTGAGGCGTGGACTTTTGGTCAACTCGGGTCAAACCGAATAACCAAAATCCAATCCGGGAGTTACCCCATAAGCCCATAAATTCATTTAGGCCCATTAGGCCCAATTAAACGTTAAAGGTCATTAGTCGCATTTGGGCCTTTGGAAGCGGTTTTGGGCCTAATTGGATCCAACCAATTTTGGCCTAAACCAACTTTGTACAACAAAGTCCAATAAAACCCAATAACAACTTTAAAAGCCCAAATCCAATTTTAAGGCCCAATAATTTAATTCCAAAAATCCAAATTTCCCAATTAAATTACCTAAAGTGTATATAGCATTATTAATTACCCAAATCAAAGTTCCAAAACATCAAATTTGTCCAATTAATCATGCTTAACATCAATGATCATGTCCAACATAATTTGATCAAAATCAAACCCAATTTCATGCTTCAAGTGTCTCGGCCAAAGAGGGAAATTATGCCCAAATCAAATTCAATCCAATTGAACCAAATTAAACATAAATTCAACATCCCCAAATGATTTGCAAGTCATCCAATGAACAAAAAAATCAAAAATCCAAGACAATATTAGGGTTCATATTTTCGGCCATCACAAGCAAATTGGGGAAAATTGTTCCAAACACTTTTTCATCAAATTGATCTAATCAATCATCAATTAAACAACATTTAAGCATTCTAATTCATCCAATTTCATTAAACATGCTCAAAATCAAGTTTACCCAAATTAAAGTTTTGGCCAACAATAAGCAAATGGGGGAAAATCAATCCAATTAATTTTCTTCAAATTGATTACATAGAACTCTAAGTTATTCATATACAAACATTCTTAAACAAACAATTTGTCAAAATCATGCTTAAATCAAAAAGCCCCAAATTTTGCTCAAGAACCCTAAAAACGTTTTATGCACAAATGGCTCAAGATACCATTGTTGAGTTTCAATCAAGTCCCCAAGGATCATAAATCATTCAAAAACGAGTTGAATACATATCATATGAGGTGCGGAAAAGACTCACAATGATTGGTTGGATGCTCGAAGATGAACCACGAACTGCTTCTCCCTGTCTCGGCAGTGAGCTGCGCGTGGTAGGGGCACTGCACTGGTGGTGACTGGTTCGGCCATGTGAGACCCATTTGAAGCTCCAAGCTTCAAGCTTCCAAGCTCACGAACTCGCTTCCCTATCACCTTTGTATTCCTCATGAGTGTGCTATAGCACATAGATCTTGCAACAAGATCATTGCTTCTCACTTTCTTTCGGTCAAATCAGAGAAAGAAAAGAGAAGAAAGAAATGGTCCAAGACCGAGAGAGAAGATGAGAAGTTTTGGCTCCAAAAATGAGCCTACAAAAACGTGAAGGAGAGAGAGAGAGTGAATTAATGAAAAAGAAAAATTTAATTGGCTTTATATTTTCCCAAAAAATAATAAACCATTTACCTTTTTCCAATTTCAAAAACAAACATTAAATGCTTCTCAATCACTACAAATCAACTCACATCAATCACTCAAATGTCACATCACTCAAAGTGACATGTGATTTGACGCTTGATGTGACTTGCGATTTGACGCTTGATTTGACTTGCGTGCCGCACTCGAATTCGAAATGCGAATGCGCTCGCAAACAATCCCGGGCTTGGGTTCGTTAATTCCAAATTAACAAATTTTCGTCGCGTCGTAATTAAATGATTACGCCTAGCGAATTCACTATTCACGTCGCTAACGAATTAATTCTAAATTAATTGTTCGCCCGAATTAAAATCTAATTTCAATTTTGCGTCGAAATCTAATTTCGTTATAATATCGAATATATTAATTTATCGATTAATTCCAAATTAATCGTTCTCTCTCTTTAACGATATTTTATCCGAGATAAAATATCTCCGTAATTAATCCCAGATTAATTTTCTCTCTCATCGAATTAATCCCAGATTAATTAAAGTGCGAGTCATACGTCATCGGTGAATCTTCAGGAACCGACCCATGAGATCTCCGGATATGTTGCAGTAAATACGGTCGTCGGACTATCCGAACACGTAAGTACCTCGTACTACGTTTATACCGATTTACAAGACAAGGTTGGCTTCTAGCAAAGCGCCATGCCTACCCAATTCTCCAGAAATATTCTTACAGGAATATATATATAGATCTGTATCAAGCGTAGTATACCGTAGTATTGTGCATATCGGCCCAGTATCGGATAGTCACGTGCTAGGGCTGGGGCTGGATAAGTGTCTGCCCCGTCCGAAGCACATGTCGGATGTCTGGTAACTAGTCTCTATAATCGGATATGTATGACCTAGTCATAATATCCCGATGGTTGCGCAACACTTAAGAGCACTAATACCGTATCCTGCGTGACATCATCTCCACTATGACTGAAGTGATACTTCCGTCTTGACATCACACCCAATACACTACGACTCTCTGATAAACCAGAAGTGGTGTACTCAGAACCGGTTAAAGCCCTGTACCACCAAGACCAAAGTCTATCGATTATCGTAAGTATTAGCGATGTAAGTCTCAGGTTAAGACTATACACACCTACCTTGATTTCGGCCTCCCATAGACACATAGTCATAATACCAATGGGATTCCGAAGGGTCTATCCAGAGCGAAGCTTTTTCCCGTACCATCGGTGTGAAACACAACCTCCTATCGCACTGCATAAGTATCCAATACTTATATATATGAGAACTATGCCGTTGTGCCCTCAAAACGCGCACAAGTGCAATACTAGCCTATTCCGCATTATCGATGTCCTATCTCGATAATTCTCCGGCTAGGGATATTTAATGATTAATCCTTCGTGGACTGATACTGTCTCATATCATTCTCAATCCAGGAACTAATCATAGGGACCTCTCTTCATTTATATATCTATGGTGATCTAATCACAAATGATGAGAGTGCAATTTCCTTGTTACATAGTTAATTTGTACAACAACACCATGATCTGTACAAATAGTGACGCTATGGGTCATATTATCCAACAAGAGACATCCAAGTCAGAAACATATATCTTATATGCCAATACATCCAATGATTACCTAACCTTTTTCCTCTGAATCAACTAAGCCTTGGCTTTGGCACAACAAACCTAGTGATCCCTGTCAAGCGTGACCCATTGACCAGGAAAGCTTCGTAATCAATGTCGATGGACAAGAAGTGGTCTTGACTTTGGCCAACAAACCACAACTGGACAAGACACCAATATAGAACAAAAATCTCGTGATTAAACACATCTTTGACGGACAAAGGGCTTGACTTTGGCCAACAACCCAATGCCAATCTCGGATATTGAGTAAGAATCACTCAATGGAAGGAAAAACACTTGATATTTGATGAGGGTTTTTCGCGTGCAAATTGGCTACCAATTTATTATCTTTGTTTAGGTCTCATCATCATACATCCTTAAACATACATTCTAAACACATAATAAAGCGCATATGAAAATAAATAATAATGATATGCGGATGGATATTTAACACATTGATCCTAGACCAAATCTCTCACTTTCTCTCTCAAACTAGCACTTGTATTACTTCTACCCGTTAAACTACACGTCTAAAGAAACCTCATTTACATTGAGGGGAATAGGTGAGAATATAATACAAAGAGAATAGAGGTGATAAGGTTGGACACGCAGGTCCAATTTATAAATCGAATTTATTACAACAATTTCCAAAATTGCCCCCACACCGACTAATATCCATCCGATATACATTATTCATTCATCACAAAACCATGTATTCACACAAGCATGTTATCAATCAATCTAATCAAATTTTGTGCGAGTCAAACTCGTTTTTGCGAATAAGTACTCAAAGTACGAATTCTCGAATTAAATTAAACTACAACATTAAATCCAATTTAATATGTATTTAATACTAATTCACTATTTTAATTCCAAATTAAATATTACACTTTATTAATAAACCTTTTACGATTTAAATTCCAAATTTAATCGTTACGGGTCTCAAAGCCCGATTAACGTCCAACGTCAATTTAATTCAAGTCCAATGGGCTTTAAATTAATTTCTTTAAGGCATGGGCTTCGGCAACCAAAGCCCAATCAAGGAGTAACCCCATAAGCCCAGAAATCAATTTTGGCCCATTAGGCCCAATTAAACTTTAAAGGTTTATAAGTCGCATTTGGGCTTTATGGAAGCGGTTTTGGGCCCAATTGGATCCAATCCAATTTGCCTAAACACAAAGCCCAATTAGCCCATTTACAACTTTAAAAGCCCAAAATCCAATTTTAAGGCCCATATATTAAATTACTAAATTCCAATTTCCAATTTAATTACCAAAGTGTATTACATGATTAATTAACCAAATCAATATTTCCAAAACATCATTTTGTCCAATTAATCATGCTTTTATCATCATCACATGTCCAACATACTTTGATGAAAAATCAAACCCATTCATCATTCCATAAGTATCGGCCAATGGAGTCATTTTATGTCCAATTCGATTTCAATCCAATTAATCCACAATCGACATTAAATCAACATCCCGAATGATTTCCAACACATCTAATGTCCAAAAATCAAAATTCCAAGACTAAATAGGGCATATACAATTCGGCCAAGGTAAGGTATTTGGGGCTTTTGTTCAATTCAAAAATAAATCCAATTCAATCTCAAATTAACATCATCCAACATCATTACAACTCATCCAATGAATGAAAATGAAGAAATCCAATATTCCATATGAACCCTAATTTTCGGCCAAGGTAGATATATTGGGGAAAAATTATTCCAAACCATTTTCTTGAAATTGATCCAATCAATCTTGGGAGGTCCACATGTCCTTCTGATTGCTCTTGGAGTTGGCGTAAGATCTTGGAGCTCCGTTCTTGGTCCCGGCGGCGGATGAGAGTTAGGATTGGGAATGGTGAGAAGACTTTATTGTGGTTTGATTATTGGCATCCTTTGGGCCCGATTGTGGACACGTTGGGTGAGAGAGTGATTTATGATTCTGGCTTGGATAGGATGGCTACAGTTGCTTCCATTATCTCTGATTCTGCTTGGCGTTGGCCCCCTTCTAGGTCTGCTGCCCTTGTTGACTTGGCTCAGTCCCATCTTCCGTCTCCTTCTATTTTGAGGGAGGACGTGCTGGTTTGGGAGGATGATAAGAGTGGGAGATTTTCTGTGGATAGTGCCTGGAATGCCATGCGTACTAGGGGAAACTTGTTGCATTGGTCTCGAGTTGTTTGGTTCCGGAAGGCTATTCCTCGTCATTCCTTCTTACTTTGGATGTCTATTCAGGGAGGCCTTTGTACCCAGGATAGTTTGATGAGGTTTGGTATTTCTGCTTGCTCTCGTTGTATTCTTTGTGGTTGTTCAAGTGAGGACATTGATCATCTTTTCTTCCAGTGCATCTTCTCTTCGAGGGTCTGGTCGTCTGTGCTGGCTTTGTGTGGGTTAGATTGGAGTCGTCGGATTGGCGACAGACTGTTGAGTGGTTATGTCAGTTCACTGATGCCTCTTTACGTCACCTTCTGGTTCGTCTGTCTTTTGCAGCTTCAGTCTACCATATTTGGAGGGAGAGGAATGCTCGCACTCATGATATGCCTTTCGGCCTGTTTCTACTATTCTTTATGATATTGTTTTTGATGTTCGGAATCGTGCTAGCTTTGTACGTAAGGCGAAACCATCTTATGACAATAAATGGCTTCACCTTTCATGGCACTTGCCCGTGGACATCTTCTGTTGATCTTTACTTGTAGCCTATAGGCTTTTCTTCTAGGAGGGCTTGTCCTCTCTAGTTTGTCTGGGGTATGCCCCTTTGCTCTTTGTATAGTTTTCTTTTGGTTATAATACTTTCCTTATCCAAAAAAAAAATCTTCAATTCAACATGTATTAAGCATACTCAAACATCCAATTTGTTCAAATCATGCTCAAATACAAAATACCCAATTTTAAGCCCTAAAAATTTCATGCTTGAACCTAGGCTCTGATACCATTGTTGGTTTCTATTTAGGTCCCAAGATCATAACAAGCATGATAAACAAGTGTGAATACATCAAAGGATATAGCGGAATACTCACATCGATCGGTTGAGACGATTGAAGAGGCAACAAAACAATTTTCTCCCCTTCAAAGTGACGGCCAAACAGTACAGATTTTTCTGCCCACTGTTTCAATTTTGCTTCATGAATTTGAGCCTCGAACTTACGTCAAACGATTCCCGGCTCGTGGGTGAGTTTCCCTAACACCTTCGTATGCCTCTAAAGAGTGTGCTAGCACTTGGATTTGGTCACAAAACCTTCAAACATCCTCCCTCATTCACGCCATTTTCAGGCAATGAGAAGCCCTTCATTTGGCGTGAGATAGAAAGGAGATGGGAGAGAGAGAGAGTTGTCTAGGGTTTTAAATTTTCATATAATGAATAATTAATAAGTTACCAAAGTGTAGAGAGCCCTTTTGTTATTCACCTTTTGGTAAAACCATTTCACTTTTACCCTAAACTTGGTAGGTGTGGGTAAATGGTTTTTCAAAAAGCAAAACAAGGTAGTTGGGTGGTAGGTACACCTACCACACATGGGCCCCACATATTTGAATTCAAAATTCAAATATCTCTACGAATATTTACCGCGTCTCGGTTCCGTTTAATCCGATTAAACGAACTTTCGTCGTTAAATAATTAAATCTAATTTAATTAAATATCGATGCCTCGCAAATATATTACGAACGTCGTTTTCGAATTAATTCTAAATAAATTAGTTCGTTCGCATTAAAGTCCGACTTTAATTTTGTAATGAAATCCAATTCATATTAATATATCCGATATATTAATTTTAGCCCATTCGAATAAATTAAATAGAAAAATCAAATTTAACTATTAAATTTATTTTACCGATTAATTCCAAATTAATCGCGTTCTCTCTCTGTAGACGATATTTTATCCCAGATAAAATATCTCTGTAATTAATCCCAGATTAATTTTCTCTCTCATCGAAATAATCCCAGTTTAATTAAAGTGCGAGTCATACATCATCGGTGAATCATTGGGAAGCGAGCCATGAGATCCCCGGATATGTTGGCAGTAAATACGGTCGTCAGACTATCCGAACACGTAAGTACCAAGTACTACGTTTTACCGATTCACAAGACAAGGTTGGCCTCTAGCAAAGTGCCATGCCTACCCAATTCTCCGGAAATATCCTTACAGGAATGAAGGATCTGTATCAGGCATAGTATACATCGTATAGTGCATATCGATCTAGTATCGGATGGTCACGTGCTAGGCCTGGGGCTGGAGTTGTGTCTGCCCCGTACGAAGCACACGTCGGATGTCTGGTAACTAGTCTCTATAAACGGATATACATGACCTAGTCATAATATCCCGATGGCCGCGCAGCACTTAAGAGCACTAATACCGTATCCTACGTGACATCATCTCCACTATGACTGGAGTGATACTTCCGTCTTGACATCACACCCAATACTCTACGATTCTCAATATACACAGTATTGGTGTATACAGAACCGTTTAAAGCCCTGGTCGACCTCAACCAAAGTATATTGATTGTCGTAAGTATTAGCGGTGCAAGTCTCAGGTTAAGACCAAATACACCTACCCTGATGTCGGACTCCCATAGACACATAGTCATACTACTAATGGGATTCCGAGGGGGTCTATCAAGAGCGAAGCTGTTTCCCGTACCATCGGTGAAACACAACCTCCTATTACACTTGCATGAGTATCCAATACCTAAATATATGAGAACTATGCCGTTGTGCCCTCACAACGCGCACAAGTGCAATACTAGTCTTTTACGTATTTATCGATGTCCAATCTCGATAATACTCTGACTAGGGATATTTAATGATTTATCCTACGTGGACTGATATTGTCTCATATCATTCTCCGTCCAGGAACAAATCATAGGGACCTCTCATCACTTATACATCTAAGGTGATCTAATCACAAATGATAAGAGAGCAATCTCCTTTGTCACATAGTTAATTTGTACAACAACACCATGATCTGTACAAATAGTGACGCTATGGGTTATAATTGTCCAACATACTATACTTTTGGTTTCCCTTGGATAACCTACAACTTAGGCACTTATCCGATTTGGGTTCTAGTTTGGTATCATCCAAACTTATGCCCAGCATACCCAAATCTTCAGGTTTAAGAAAACCCAGTTTCTTTCATGTTCATATCTAATATGAAGTCTATCAAACAGATTTTATGGAATCTTATTCAAAATAAGTTTTGCATTGATTAATGCGTATCCGTTGAAGGAAATGGTAGCTCAGCGCGACTCATGATTAACCTTATTATGTCCAACAAGGTTCGATTTCTCCGTTCGGACACACCGTCAAACTTATATGTTCCGAGAGGAGTCCTCTTTGAAAGAATATTATACTCTTTCAAGTATTGAGAAACTTATTTCTTAAGTATTTTCCATTCTGGTCTAACCGTGACGGTTTTAATACTAAAGCCGATCTGTTTGTCTACTTCGTGTCGAAACTCTTTGAATTTATCAAAAATTTCTGATTTTTGTTTCAAAAGAAATACATAACCATAACGTGATGCCACATCTGTAAAGGTCATGAAACATTCATATCCACATCTAGCCTAGCTAGACATAGGTCCACTTACGTCACTATGACTGAGGGCTAACAGATCGATGGCACTTGCATTTTTACCAAGTAAAGGTGTTTTAGGCACTTTGCCCAATAAACTAGATTCGTAGACATCATTTGAATAGAATCAAATTCGTCCTAGTATCCACTTTTCGAAAGTGTGGACATACGAGTCTTGTTAATTGTGTCCCAAACAACAATGCCACTTATAAGTCTCAACTGATTAATTCAGTTTGAGCTATTTGTTTGTCATGTTCTACATTTGAGATTTATTTATATTCAAAATATAAAATACTGTTATTCACATCTAATGTGCTTATCTCAATATCTTTATAAAATAAAACACTTTAGTGTTCTAGAATATAAAGGTATACCCGCAACGGGTTAAACCCTGATATAGAGATAATGTTTCTAGTCAAACTAGTTACATTGTAATAGTTTCCTAATTAAAGTACACACCCGAAGGTTAGTTCCTAAACATAGGTATCTACAGTTAAAATAGCGACTCTCGTCCTGTTTCCGATTCGTAGATAAATCTCATCTGAAGTCAGTATCCTGCTCTCAGCAGATTCTGCACATCAGCACATATTTATGTACCACACTCAGTATCTAAAATCCAATTTTAATACTAGTAGAAAACATGTTTATGACAAACATATTTGAAGCCGGAGCCTTGCCCGTCTTCAATTCCTTCATGTCTGCCTTGTCCATACGGCAGTCACGCTTCCAGTGACCCCGTTTGCCACAGTTTAGGCAGACATTTTGGGATATGTCATTTGTCTTCCCAGAAGATTATAATGATTTTGCCTTTGCCCCTTTTCAACACCCTAGAAGCCTTTGGCCAAGCCTTGGCCATCTAGAATGTCGAAATAAGATGCGCCTTGCGCTTCTTGCCTTATTGCAAACTTTGGCTTTGTCTCCTTGAGTATAGCCATTAACTCTCCAAGACTTATCTATTGCAATTTTTACTTCTAAGATCTAAGAATAGATCTATGAAGATCCTTCAATTTCAATATTATACTATAAGGATCTAATCCTTAGTTCTGATTAAGAAATTAAGGAGTCTATTTGGCAAGCATAATGGATTAAGCACTTAAGTTATCATCACATGAATCTTCCAAAGATCATGCTCTACTATTTGCTCAAGTCCAGGCTTAGGCCTAATATTGTTATTTTATCAAATAAAATAACTTCTCAGTTTCCAGGACTATCCTGAAATTTTATTCCCAATCTGAAAATTAAAGTCGTTTAAATACATTTTCACCCAGGATTATGTTTTAAACATTAATCTTTCAATTATCTTGATTCTAATAGTCCAACTATCGAATCAACGATTTTAGGTACTATTTAATATAATGATTATTACAGTCCAACTATATAATCAACTATAATTTAATTAGTTAAATTCAATTATATTGATTACTATAATCCAATTATAAAATCAACTATTAATTGAAATTAGTTAATTCAAATATATTGATTACTATAATCCAATTATATAATCAACTATAAATGAAATAGTTTGAATACAGTCCAACTGTTAAATTAAAACAACGTTAAATATTTGTCTAACTAATATATTAATTTATTGACGAAAAATTAGATGAGCGCGTATGGCAAGTAACTAAACGAATATTGCAAATTTAATACTTGCCTCCCACTATTTTTCGGCGAGCCTCTAACCTTCTGTGGAGTACTCAGGAAACCTAGTTTCCTAGTGGGCTAGAATCCCGTTAAATAACACACAATTTTGACTTTGGCCAACAAATTGTATGATAATTAACTAGGTAGATCTTTAAGATCAATTGGATCCCATCCAATTCCTAGATCCAGTAGGTGGACATCCAAGTCCGAAACATATATCTTATATATGCCAATATATCCAATATATTCCCTAACCTTTTTCCTCTGAATCAACTAAGCCTTGGCTTTGGCACAACAAACTTAGTGATCATAGTTAAGCGGAACCCATTGACCATGGAAAGCTTCGTAATCGATGTCGATGGACAGGAAGTGATCTTGACTTTGGCCAACAAATCACAACTTGGACAAGACACCAATATGGAACAAAGCCTTCATGATTCAAACACATCTGCGATGGACAAAGGTCTTAACATTGGCCAACAAATCAGTGCCAGTCTTGGATCTTGTGTAAGAATCACTCAATGGAAGGAAAAATGATTAATATGTGTTGAGAGTTTTTCGCGTAATTGGCAACCAATTAATTATCTTTTTTAAGGTCTCATCATCATACACCCTTAAACATGCATTCTAAACACATAATAAGGCGCGTAAGTAAATAAATATAATAATGATATGCGGATGGATACTTAAACATTGTTCCTAGAACAAATCTCTCCCTTTCCTCTCTCCCGCTAGCACAAGTATTACATCTACCTAATTACATAACACTTCTAAAGAAACCTCATTTACATTGAGGGGAATAGGTGAGAAGAGAAATACAAGAGTCAAGAGGTAATAGGCTGGACACGCAGGTCCAATTTAATAAATTCTAAATTTATTACAACAATTTCAAAAATTGCCCTCACCCATCTAATATCCATCCGATATACATTATTCATACATCGCATCAATGTATTCACACAAAGCATGTTATTAATCAATCTAATCCAATTAATTAATCTGAAAATTAATGACCATCCAATGTTCAAACAACGATTTGATTTTGCGCGAGTCAAACTCGTTTTGCGAATAAGTACTCAAAGTACGAATTCTTGAATTAAATTAAACTACAACATTAAATCCAATTTAAATTTATTTAATACTAATTCATTTATTTAATTCCAAATTAAATATTACACCTTTTAATGTGCCTTTATGACTTAGATTCTAAATCTAATCGTTACGGGTCTCAAAGCCCGATTAACATCAATTATTAATTTAATTAAAGTCCAATGGGCTTTTAATTTATTTCATAAGGCATGGACTTTTGGTCAATATGGGTCAAACCGAAATACCAAAGACCATTTAAGGAATCACCCTAATTAGCCAAGAAACCAATTTAGGCCTATTAGGCCCAATTAATATTAAAGGTCCATTAAGTCATAATTGGACTTTATGGAAATGGTTTTGGACCCAATTGGATCCAACCAATTAGCCTAAACCTAACTTGGCCCAACCAAGCCCATTAAGCCCAATTACAACTTTAAAAGCCCAATTCCAAATTTGGCCTAATTAATTAAAATACCAAAATTCCAAATTTCATAATTTAATTAACCTAAAGTGTATGTCATAATTATTTAACCAAATTAACATTTCCAAAATACTAATTCACTCAATTAATTATGCTTATTATCATCAACACATGTCCAACACATTTGAATCAAAAAATCAATCATTTTACATGCTTACAATTCGCGGCATTTTGGGGTTTTTCATGTTCGATTCGGTTTCAATCGAATTAAATCCACAATCAACATTTCCCAAATGATTTTCAACTCATCCAATGATCAAAATCAAAAAATACCATGACTTAGGGAAACTCCAAGTATTCGGCCAAGACTAAAATTTGGGCAAAAATTTATCCAATCAACTTTTCATGAAATTGATCATATACAACTTCAATACAATATCATTCAAGCATACTCAATCAATTAATTTTATCAAATCATGCTCAAATTGATTTTACCCAAATTTTAGCCTAATTCATTTCATGCTCAAAATGGCTCAAGATACCATTGTTGGGTTTCTAATTAGTCTCAAGGATCAATTTAAGCAAGAAGTCATGTCTGAATACTCAAAAGAAGCATGACGAAATCATACTTACATTGAACGGTTTTGGCGATGTGTTGAACACAAAAAAAATCTTCAAGCTTTCCTCCAAGGTGGCTCTTGGCAGTGGGCTGCATTTTGTGCTCCAAAAATTCGGCCATGGTGGTCCATTGATGCTCCAATCTCCAAGCTTTTCAAATGGTGATTCCATGCTCATAAGTTAGTTTCCCTATCACCTTTGGATGACCCTTCATGTGCTAGCATTAGAAAAATTGCCACAATATTTCCTTGTTCTTCTTGTTATTTTCGGCCTAGCCAAGAAAATGGAGAAGAAAATGGCTTCAAAGCCGAGAGAGGGAGAATTGGGAAATTGGTTCCAAACCGTGAGTTTTTTTTAACGAGAGAGAGAGAGAGAGAGAAAGTGTTATATGTATATGGTTTTGATTTTCCAAAAATCAAATACCAAAAAAAATTTCCAAATTTCCACAAGTCAAAGGCATTAAAACCATCCAACTACCACCATCAATCATAATTGACAAGTTGTCACATCACTCAAAGTGACTAGACATCACATCAATCGATTGACTAGTGATTTGACGCTTGATGTGACTTATGGGCCGCACTTGAATTCGAAATGCGAGTGCGCACGCAAATACCCCGGGCTCTGGTTCGCTAATTCTGAATTAACGAATTTTCCCTTGGGACGTAATTAAATAATTTTGCTGAGAAAAATTACTATTCACGTCACTAACGAATTAATTCTAAATTAACTCGTTCGCCCGAATTGAAATATAATTTCAATTTCGCGTCGAAATCCAATTTCGTATAATATATCGAATATATTATTTTATCGTTTAATTCCAAATTAATCGTTCTCTCTATTTTAAATAATATTTTATCCCAGACAAAATATCTCCGTAATTAATCCCAGATTAATTTTCTCTCTCTTATAATTAATCCCAGATTAATAAAGTGCGAGTCATACGTCATCAGTGAATCTTCAGGAAGTGACCCGTGAGATCCTCGGATATGTTGGTAGTAAATCCGATCGTCGGACTATCCGAACACGTACGTACCTAGTACTACGTTTTTACCGATTTACAAGACATGGTTGGCTTCTATCAAAGCACCGTGCCTACCCAATTCTCCATAAATATTCTTATTGGAATATGTGATCTATATCAGGCGTAGTATACGTAGTATTACGTATTACAATCCAGCATCGGATGTCACGTGCTAGGCCTAGGGCTGGAATTATGTCTGCCCCGTACGAAGCACATATCGTATCTCTGGTAACTAGTCTCTATAATCGGATAAACATGACCTAGTCATAATATCCCGATAGCTACAGCATATAAGAGCACCAGTTCCGTATCCTACGTGATCATCATCTCCACTATGACTGGAGTGATATTTCCGTCTTGACATCACACCCAATATACTACGATTCTCAATATACATTGAATAGGTGTACACAGAACCTGTTAAAACCCTGGACGATCAAAACCAAAGTAAATTGATTGTCGCAAGTATTAGCGGTGCAAGTC